>WSUE01000070.1:0-138723 GCA_019633535.1 Tulasnella sp. JGI-2019a | reverse complement strand
TTCCCCTCCGATAACCTCCAACTTTTTAGGATATAATCTTCAGGAAAATTAAGATCTGATGGTGAAGAGAAACTTGTACGTAGATTCTGGCCATGCACCACCCAGTCTCGGTCTCACTTTGATCCCTTTAATCTTTTGCTTACGGCCTTTAGGATGCGCGTGACCTTCATGGAGCAAGATGTTGGAGCCACCAGGACATACAGTCGAACTCAAGATATGCCAGTGTATAGAGGAAAGAGACGCTTCCGGTATCAAAGGTCAACGAGATGGATCTGTTGCTTGGACGGGAACATAAGGGTTGAGCTCCGGGAAGTAACTGAGGGGTGAATGTTTGTGGTCGCCTTGACTCCGTTAAATCCGTAAACAACGCGTCGCATCATTGAGCTCTTGACCACGAACCCGAAACTCCAAATTCCGATTTCACAATACCTACAGCTACGATGGAGAGACACGGATACAAGCCAGTCAGGCTAGAAGAGCTACTCAAGGGCGCTAATCCTACTATTGATACTCACTACAATCAGTGTGGGCTGATGTTGAAGGAATTCACGAACGCCATACAGGTGCGTACTGTTGAGCTCAGTAGCGTGTGGAACTACCCCTCATGACCTGGGCATGCGATTCTCCTGAAGTAGAGTCACGTTGCGAAAGCCAAAGAGGAGATCAAGAGCCGTAAGGACTCACATATGAAGAAGATGGTAGAGGCCGAGGAGACGATGAAAGAGACTGAGAAGGAGATACATGAGCTTGGACTTAAGGAGGCAAAAATGATTGAATGTGGGTAGATCGATAGTCGAGCAGCAACGAGCTGACCACTTTCTTGTGTCCCCCAGTGGTCAAACACGAACGCGCCGAGATCCTAGAGCTTGAAGGGCACGTCGCGTCTCTAGAGAAACAGAAAGCGAACACTGAAGAAGAGATCGCAAGGCGAGAGGACGATATCCAGGAGGTCAAGAAGAAAATTATATCCCGGAAAGGAGGTCCGTCCATTTTCGATTATCAGTTTCCGCTCGGAATTCGGTATTGACTGTTGCGTTCTTCAATCAGTCTTGTCACGAGACAAGGAAATACTGTATATGTACGCTAAGATGACCGCGAGAGAAGCACAAGGGCTGCAATCGGCGCTGGGATGGATTGTGGAGGGCGTCCAACGTGAGTGTTTTATCAACCAACAGAGTGCTTTGGCACACGGCATCTCCTCGAAGAAATCCTCGCTTAGCCTCTCTTCTATAATCCTTGGGGATAGAGGATCTCCTCCTATTCAGATTTACGCGCATTGACCCTGAAGAACCGGAGAAAGAGTTTACGATTGTATTGGACATCTCAACACGTTCATATCGAGGTTCGAACTCCTTCTCATCGGTGGCATTAATACAACTAGTTTCTACACAGTACTGAGCCGAATCTGCTATTGTTTGTAGTGACCTCGTCAGAACCTCTTCTTGCTGTGATGCCGACTCTGGTGGATGAACTCAATGCGTCGCGGCAGTTCTACGACTTTGCGCGCAAGCTTCGAGAGGCTTTCTACGCCCATGTCGAAGAGGAGAAGCGGTATAGGGGTGGACAATGAGCTCAGATATCGAAACTTCTTTCTGTCACAGTGGATTGCTTTTACTCTTTATCCTTATTATGCCCTAAAATATCTGTATAGTCTTTTGTACGTACATAACGGAGATTCCTTCGAGCGCTTCACGTTGTGTTCCTCGATGCCATCCTGATAGGACTCGCCACAAACGCAAATCCGTGGAAGTCCTGGTCCCTGCAAAGACCACATCTTTTGACCACCAACTCTCCACAATCACCTTTTCGCAGGTGTTTCTCCCAGCTGCGCGTAGTGGTGAGTAGCCGAATGTTATTTTTCGCGCTGTTTCATTTGGTGGCAAGGGCAGGCGTGTCTGATGTGGTCCCGACTTACTCAACGTTGTGGAAAGGTTCTCACTTGGACTGAGAAGCTACCTGCCTTCTCTCTTTGGTCAACAACCTACCCATCTATACGCTATTGAACACCCGCACTATTAGACGCTACTGCAGGTTGAACGAAGATTGTTGCAATTTGGTACGTACGTGTTACACACCCAGCAGTTCGAGGCCCACTCGTGCAGTGCAGCCCCCTAACCGGTTCATCCACTGATTCTCTTCTCCTTTTGAAACGGCCACGCATGCACGCGTCTCCATCAGGAAGTTCCATATTCGCGTTCACATACCTTGGAACACGCTCCCCTGCCTGAATGTCTTACACCGCAACAGCGACATCAACGACTACCAACGCAACGTCCAACCCCATGAGCTCACCATATTATCAAGGGAATCCTCAAGGAGCTCAAGGCCAGCAGGGGCAGCAGCCAAGTCCAACCGGATCTGGCCAACCATCGCCTTTTCCAAGTGTCGGTGTACGTCTTACGTTTTTTATCTCGTCTTCTCTTCCTTGCATCGCATCGGCCGGGAAGAGCGGGCGGTCCCATGCGATGCACATGTTTGCGAAAAGAGGCACGGAAATAGGAATCGATTTCGCTGATCACTCCCGAATGATTGGCTTCCTCCCCTATAGTTCCCCCAACAACCGTTTAACCCGCAGCAACAGCAATTCGCGCAGTGGGCTTATCAGGCATGTACTTTTTCCATCTTGCGCGATCGGAGTGGGCCGGAGCTTGATAATAATCCGACATCTTCGCGACTCTAGCAAATGATGTTTCAGCAACAGCAGCTAGGGTTCCAGCCACAGGTACCTGTTGCGCCTACACCATTCATGACGGCGCAACAACAGCAGGCACTACAGCTGCAGCTCTTCCAGCAACAGCAGCAACAACAACAGTTTCTCATGGCACAGCAACAACAGCAACAGTTTCCTCAACCTCCCCAACTCCCATATGCGAGAGAGAAAAACAGTTCCAAAACGTCAGTGAACTCGGAACGGGGTGGGAGCAGATCGCGCACCAACTCGACGACTGCCTCGGAAGCCAATAAGACGCGAACTCGGACGACTTCTGGGAAGAGCTCCAAGCCAGCACCTCAACACCATCGAACGCCGGGCAGCGAGAGTAGCGCGCGTTCGCGGAGTGTCAGCGGAAAGGACGCGTCGCCCCCGTCTCCTGCTGCAAGTCAACAATCACATCGACTTCGAGTCTCCTCTAACAATAGTGGAGTCACACCACCTATTACTAATGGTGGTCGATCATCTCCGCGGCCACATGCGGTGCCACATTCATCATCTGCGACTTCGAACGGCGGATCGTCGCCCAGTTCGGTCACTTCGAGCGCCGCCGCGAGCATTAAGGGCAATCGGCCTGCCGGAAAGCCATCCCCGCTCTCTCAAGGAACCCCACAGACCAACACCGCTGCTGCAGGCAATCGACCAACACCAGCGACCAAAGAGGCTCAAGCTACTTCAGCTGTGCCGGCACAGAGGTCTTATGCAAAGGCCGTTACTGGTGACATTCCTACTGGGAAGTCAGGTGGGCTTAAAGGACGCTTGAGGAGAGCACTCTCGTTCTCCGCTCTCGACGAGGCCGCCAAGACTGAAGACAAAGAAGACAAGCTTGGGTAAGTAATTCTCTCATTGTTCAATGACCTCGTACTCATTGATCGCCTCACAGATCCCGCCGACAAGTCGTCAACGCCAAGTTGGCCACTGAGGCCCAACATGCGGGTTCCATCCCACGAACCTCGACCTCTCACATCCCCTCGCCAAGTGATTCGACATTGGCCTCGTCTCCCGATGGACATGTGCCCACGGAGGGCTCGATCCGCTCGACCGCCACAACTGCGCAGCAAGCACCTAAGAAACGTTCGCTATTCAACTCCAAGTTCAACAGATCGACTGACAACATGTCTATGTCTTCCACCGTAAGCTCCGCGTCAATGATGATCAGGAAGCTTGGCTCGGTCGGGAAGCTTGTTCGAAGGAACAGTCTGATGGGCATCTCGAACATGTTCAAGGATAAAAAGGATAAGGATCGGATTGGGAGTGATGGGGAAGAGCCTGCCGGAGCAAAGAAGGACAAGGGGAGAAAGTTGTTGAAGTCGGGGAAGGTGGAGGCGAGCGTATCACATGCTACCGTCGAGCTTGAGCGAGGATCGCAGTCGCTATCAAGCCCTGATGGTTCGCCTTCGTCTCCCCAGGACGACATGGTCGGTCTGAGCCCTGCTGCGAAGCTTGCGAGGCAGCATACGCTTAGGAGCAAAGCCGCTGAAGCCGCGAAGGCATCGGCTACGCTGGCAAAGGTTGACGAGGCTGCCGGGGATGGGACACCGTCGACCTGGGAGAAGAACACAGCCACACGATCCACCCTTGCTCCTGGGGTTCATCACAAAAGAAAACCTGTTGGAGAGTTTGGTGCATCAGGTGCACAGCCACAACAAACTTGGCCTGATGATCTCAGTGATGAAGAGACCACAGTCGATGGACATCCAGCGTCTGCGGCTAGTAGCACTCCGCAACTTGGTTATCGTGATCCGGCCTTGGTGGACGACGACTCGGATGAGGAGGAGCAAGAGGAAGAAGCGTATGATGATGAGGACGATACAGTCCGCATGAGTGGCGAGGTTGACCCCATGGACGAACCTTGGGCTGTGGGCGTTAGACGATCTGTGGAGCGGATGCGTGTGCCGGTCAAAGGCATCTTGAAAAGTGCGCTCACCGACTTCCATGTCCCTGTGGTCTAAATGATTGACCACATCCCTTATTCATTTACAGATGCCGGTTCGTACGAGCAAAGCAATCATCTTGATGGGCCACCTTCAGCTCCCTTCACTCGCTTGCGAACAAATTCTAATGACTCGGCACCGCCGATGGGAGCCGAACCTGGACCGCTTGCACGCATTCCATCCCCCGATCCGGATCACATCGACGGCTTACATCGCTCCGACTCTGGTTCCATCCGACACATCGCGAACCATCAGCGATCCCTTTCCACTTCATCTGGGTCGTCCAATCATGGCAGCTCCATACTCCCGCCTTTATCGTTCGACGGCAGTGATTCCTCGTCATTAGGATCTTTCCTGATCAGCGGGAGTACCGCCAAGGAGCGACCCAATTCAGTGTACTCCAATGCAGATTTCAATGCTTCCGCACCAGCCCTGGGGACTCACAACAGCGAGCAAACCTCGCTGCAATCGGACAGCCAGCGTGCCCATGCTGGCTTGCCAAATCTTACGGCTCTTCGCTCCGTGTCCACCCCATTGGTCAAATCGAAGAAGCTGACGTACGCGGCGAATTTGAGCGTGTACCATACGTTCAGCCCTGTTGCCTACGATAGACGCTCTGAACCAGCGACTTGCAATCGCTTGACGCCTGCACTGGCTCAGCGGATAAAAGAAGAGCTGAACAGTTATAAGATGGAGGAGATGGAGGTCCATCCCTCAAGTAGACAGCAGTGAGTCCTCATACTGTACCCATGCCCATTCTCATCTTGATACTAACTTTTACAACATCAGCACCCACTTCTTCGTCTAATTTCATAGGCTCGCATTCCACACCTCGTTGTCGACCAACTCACACTTTCACTTCCTACAAAATTTAAGAAATTGCTCTTCCTCAGCCATGCATCGCAATCCCATTTCCCTCTTCATCCCATCCGTATCCATTGCCTCCAAAGTCCCCGATATCTCTCGGACTGAACATTCACCACGCTTTCATCCCATTTCTCGCTTATGTTTTTGAGCGGAATGCGTCTACCCAATCGTTTGTTTCTTTTTAACTACAGCGGGGTCGCCGCATCTCTGACGCCGGACTTCGTGCCTCTTGGATCTCTCTCCCTCCATTCTGCGGCAATCGCTCTTCTGTGCAATCGTATTTTCCTTTTTCTCTGTACAACATCGTCTCATGTTATTTTCGTCTATATACTTGTGCTGGTCATTGGTTCGTCATTCACGCGAGATACCATGGAATTCTCGTCAGCGCTACCTCCATTCTAGAGATACGATAAGCCGACTTAGGTCTGTTAGAAGGTAGTATTTTCCTTGTGTTATGCTCTGCGCGTTGTATGTGACAATTGGAACCTTGGACGACTTGACTGCTAGCTGCTCAGCTGCAGGTAGAGGCTAGAATAAGTACTGCCTCGTGATCATGCCACATTGCTCAGTCTTGTCTTATACCGTATCTCGACTACGACACGGGAACGGGATGCATAATGGCATTAAACACCATAATGGATAAATTTGATCCATCTCTCCAAAGGCACTTTCCTCTTCCTCAGCTCTCTGACATCCAGGACCAACGCTTTAGCCGCATCTCTACAATCCACTGTCTCAGGCCCGTTTCGAAACATATGCTTGTAGAACATCTCGGCCATGACCAGTCCATCTCGATCGTCCATAGCCCATATCGCCCCGACCACACTACGAAAGCCAGCAAACAAGATGCCTGCTGCAAGGTTGATTGCTTCGTTTGGCGTAGATCTATCACCCGCAGCTGAGTGACAGGCTGGAAGGACGGCAAGTTCAGCTTGTGAAAGATCATTCTTGATAAGGTCGAGGAACATGAGCGGTGTGTCGCGCGATCGGAGAGAGAAGTGCGATTTAAACGGCTCTGTGGGATGTCGGTGACCATGACATGTGAAGTAGATCCATGCTGTACCATTCAGGCCGGCTAGTACTGCACCCCTCGTGCATCCCTCTCCTTCGATAGCTGTCACTTGTGTTGGAAGTTGGGATAACACAGCCGCTTCACCATTGACGTTGAGCAACGAAGACTCTCCCTCTGCGTTGCCCTGAGCCACAACCAATATGTGTGGCGTTCGTGGACCGGACGCCCTGTTCTTCAGCCGATACCCATCACTAGAGCGACGAGGAGGTCTGCTTTTCCCGGCGTGTACGGTCCGGAAGCGTGCAGCGGGAGCGACCGAACCGAACCCATCGGAACCCACCAGATGCGAGACCCTCGACGCAGCTGCAACGCATTTTCTAGATGAGGCTTAACGATGATGTACCAGATGTCTCTCAAAATATCTTGAAGAATCGTGTTCTTCTGTACGAATACTGATGGTTAGGTTGAGAGTGGACGCAAGGGCCCCAACAGCAGCTGGTGTTGTGCCAGGAAGTGGTACCAAGTCTGGCTCGCCGGTATGATACCGTCAAAGGGATGGTGTCTAATGTTGATCAAGATGACTGGTCGGATTTCTTTGAGAGCGCAATCCCAATCGGCCGCCAGTTTCTACCGCCCAGTGATTTGCTAGCTGATTGGATAGAGGTCCAATGAGACAGGATATGCAACGTACGCTGCGATCCAATCTCCGGCGCCGGCCCAGTCGCTGGATCTTCGTCAGAAAGGGTAAGATCCTCCAGTGCAGCGTTGAGTATTCGGAACCGATCGGCCACTGGCAGCTCGTTGTTCGTGACCTCGAGGCCACACAGAGGCGCTGAGTAAATAGTAGTGTTCTCCCACGTTCCTCAAGCTGTACCGCCGTCCCAAGCCCAAGCTTCTCGATTGCATGCGACACAGCGTCCTTGGCCACGTTGCGCCCAAAGTTGTTGAAAGTAGTATGCGCCACACGCGCATGACTATAAGAAATGCTTGTTGCAGCAACTAACAGTGAACGGTCAACAAGGTCCATGCAAAAGGCGTAAGCATTTCCTAGTGACTCCGCGCCACGTTGGCGAGCTGCCATGATCCAATAGTGGAATGACCTTAGGCGAGTGGACAGGCGAAAACATATCATCCAAGAAATGTTGAATGGAAGTATCGAGATCCGCCTGGTCGCCCTCTAGGATAAATCGTATATACAACGCGCGGCCGAGGAGTATGAGATTCTCCGAGCAGAATGGGTGACCGGACGGGGAGAGGGACAAGGCTTCCCCACAGCAACAAAAGCGTCCTGGTATCGGTCGTGTTGCCCGTCAGGCTAACTGTACTAGAAAGGCACTGCTGAGGTTATTGAGACCGTGTGGGTGTTCCAAATGACCTGTTGGATAGCGAGAGAGCCTTTTTCTGAAAGGTGATTATCTGTTCGAGGTCGGCCGCGTTCCTTCTTTGGTGAAATCAGGCTGCCAGCGTGCGGCTAGTGAAGACGAGGATTATTGAGTAGTTCGGGCACCAAAAGGACAGTGACAGGGCTTCTTCATAGTGACGAAGGGTTTCCTCAGCCGTGCTGCCCGTCTGGTTAAGGCGCCTATACACGCAATACCAAGGATGCACAGAGTTTGGTGGGGCTTGGATGGTCTATCGAACAGAGCGAGAGGACTTCTCGCTGGAAGATGATACTCGAGATCCACAATATCGCCTCTTTGGTGAAATCGTATTTCAGTGCGTAGCTAAGGTGCTGAGAGCGTATGGGCGGTCCAGATGGCCTACTGGGCAGAGTGAGAGTGCTTCTTGCAGGAAGCAAATGCTCTCATCAAGATCGACCGTGTCGGCCCGCTGGAGAGAGTACGCATTCAAAGGAACGCTAGGGCCGACGAGCATGCGTGGGCGGCATGAGTGGCCCATCTGACGGAGTGCCAAGGCTTCTTTGTGGCGACGAAGAGCTTCCTCAAAATCGGCTGTGTCACCCTTGTGTGTATAACGCATAACAATTGTGTCACTGAGCTCGTCGAGCCAGTTTTGGCTGAGTGAATAGCCTCGACGGAGTGACAGTGCTTCTTGCTCAAAGATGACGCTCCGTTTGAGATCTGCGATGTCATCCCTCAGCTGAAACTGTGCGCTCAACGCATTGCCGAGGTTGAAGAGAGTGGATGGGCGGTCCTGATGGTCTGTCGGGCGGAGCGACAGGGCTTCTTCACAGTGACGGAAGGTCTCTTTAAGGTCAGCTATATTCCGCTTCTGACCAAAGCGCATATGAAACGCAACGTCGAGGCTGTAGAGAGTGTGTGAGCGGTCTGGATGGCCTATAGGGTGGAGCGAGAGCGCTTCTTGCAAGACGCTGGCACTCCGGTCAGCATCCATCGTATTTCCCCGGGAGAGATTGTGCGCGCTCAATACGACGCCAATACTTGCAAGAATTTTTGAGCGTAATGGGTGTCCCGGCGGGCAGAGGGACAGAGCTTCTTCGGTAAGACGGAGCGCCCCCTCGAGGTCGGCAAAGTTATCCGTCTGTTCAAACCGTGCATGTACCGCACCGCCGAGGTTGCAAATAGCGTACGGCTGGATGGGGTGGCTTGTAGGACAGAGCGAGCGGGCTTCTTGCAGGAAACTGATGCTCGTATCGAGATCAGCTGGAACGCCTCTCAGGATATAACGAGTTATAAGTGAGTAACCGAGGTTGTTGAGGGTGTAAGCTGTCCGGATGGCCTATCGGACAAAGCGATTGAGCTCCTTTCAGATGGTCTGATCGAAATCAGCCTTTAGTCATAACGTGTTCTCAATGCACTGCTGAGGTTATTGAGAGTGCATCGTCGGAAGAAGTGGCCGGTCAGGCACAACGAAAGTGATTCTTGCTGGAAGGTGATGATCTCTTCGAGGTCGGCCATATTTCCCCTCTCATCGTGGCGCAGCTTCAATGCATTGCCGAGGTTGCGGAGAGTGTATCTGCGGGGAGAGTGGCCGATCGAGGGGAGCGAGAGAGAGCTTCTTGCTGAAAGATGATACTTCTATCAAGATCGACCATATCCCTATACTCATTCATATTAGTTTTGAAATTGTGGCAAGTATGAAATAAGAACTTCAATGCAGTTGACTATAACGAGGTATGAACGAAGATTGCAGAACACGCTGACAGTTTCTAAGGTTGAGAGTGATGTGGCTTAATGATCCGAAGTAGGTGATGAGGATGCCCTGCTAGTAAAAACGAGCATAGGCAGCAGCGCCGAGCCGAGGTCAAGTCTTTCATTTGTGGTAGGTCTCCGTCGGGGCACATTCTATAGTCACAATTACACAATCACCAGAATCTATCACTATTGCTTCAAAACAACTGCAAAATTATGGGCAAACGAGCGGAGCAAGCGAAAAAGCGACGGCGCCTTGCTGGACCGGAAAAGCTTCATTTTGTCAAACCACAACTACCTTTGGAAGATTCCAGGTCTACTTCGCCGTCATCGACACTCGTCGCTTCAGAAGATCTCGAAACCACGATCTATGTGCTCAAGACACTGGCACAGAACCCTGAGGGTCTGGCGGACAAGTCAATGAAAGAGTTGAAGCGAGCGACATATGATCTACAAAGAGTTATCGCAGAGGGGGCAACAGTCGGTGAGTACCAGCTGGGGCAGGTCTTTTGGCGGCTATGATAACCAATCGAACCCTGTGTAATATAGGATCCTCCTTGACTGCACGAATTTCCTCTGCTCTGCAAGACTATCGCTTCACCGATGCCCTTGTTCTTCTCTTCGAGATGCACGCTCGGCGGATCCCACCCAAACTAGGCGCCCTGCAACGCTGGGTGCGAGAATGTGATGCTACATCTAAAGAGGATGGGACACCTGGAGATCCAGAAGCGCTGCGATGTCTAGATATGATGCTCCGAATTGCAGGGGTGACTACGGATCGATATGGCCAGGCTGGTGAGGGCAGCGAGGCTATCGTGAGGCGGAAATCTGCTTGGAGAGCCAGAGGTGAGGTGGAGGGTGAGGTGAAGATCTGGGAATTAATGCAAAAGAAAGCACTCTTCAGTGAGACTATCCGCGCGTCTGAACTTTGGTTACATTCTGTCATCTCATGACCTGTAAACTACAGGCCCACCTCACTATACGCCTCCAAAAGAGATCTTGTTCCGATCTGTGCACCACCTTCCCGGACACTTACGTCGGCCTCCGAACCTCTACTCTTCCACAGTGTACGCGTCTTCTCCTTCCGCGATCGCGCTTACTCCTGAGGATCAAAGACGCCGAACACCTTCCAAAGTGGAAGTCCCCGGAGTCCCTGGCGCCTTCCTGGTATTAGATGTGTTCACGCCGGAGGAATGCCTTCAGATTGTCCAAGCAGCCGTGAACATCGGATTCGAAAGGGATGAAGCTGCCGCTGGATCCGCGAAACTGAAAACTTCTGTGCGTGAAGTGTTCGAATACCCTCATACTGACAAGACCAGACACTTTACGAACGCTAACGATGTGCGACGTGGCACTTGTTTCACTAGATCCTGGCCCACAACTTCCTATGGCTAGCAGACAAGCCCTTCCTTGACAACTTCTATGGTCGTCTCTTACCGTTTGTGCCCACTGCCGCGCCCCTGGCCGCTGATAGGAACGGAGGAGGGAAGGTTCGTGGCATCAATGCTCGTTTTAGAGTGTATCAGTATAACGAGAAGCAAGTGTATCGGGTAAGTATCATCAGAAAACTCTCTGAGACAGGAAGAGGAACTGAGCGACCCCGTGATGCTGCCTGATACGTAGCCGCATATCGATGGTGCTTGGCCGGCAGCAGGCCTCGATCCTGTTACTGGAGAATATCTTCACGAGTGAGTTGCATACAATTTGCACCAGTGTAGCTCCTATTGATCTGACTCCTCTTTTCAGGTCATCACCGCTCTCGGACCCGCTTTGGTCTCGTTATACACTCCTCGTCTATCTCAACTCAGACATCCCCGACGACACAGGCTGCACGACTTTCTTTCTTCCATCCAAGGAGATTGGCGTCCTGGAAGCGACACCTGTTAAACCCATCCAAGGCGCTGTGCTGTGCTTTCGTAAGTTCAATCTCTGGCTCAATTGTATTTGACCAACGTTGATCAAAATTGACGTCTCACAGCCCACGGAGACACGCAGGGTTCGCTGTTGCATGAAGGTAGTGCAGTAGGTCCGAATGGTGGGAAGCTCGTAATCCGAACGGATCTGTTGTACGAGGCCAAAGGTTTTGGGGCGTTCAAACCGCCTGCGAGTGTATGGGCGGGCTGTTAAGGGAGGGCCTTGGAGGGGCCTGGGGAATGAAAATGATCCGACTTGGATCTAAAGACCAGTTCAAACTCAAGAGGCTAATTTTCTGAGCTCTTGCTGTCGGCTCAAACCCATATGAATTCACGGCGGTTACCATCCAATGTCATGGCAAGTATTTATAGATGTAAGACGCGATCCTGCGAAAACAACAACAGCCTTAACTTCGAATCGAGCTTAAACGTGTCTCCTATAGCACCCAGTGGAATGATTTAAAAAAAATCAACACTTCCACTAAAGCGTGCCAAGAGTCCCTTTGTGATAGCGTCAAGGGTGCACTCTTGTTGAAAGCAGCAAACAGCAAGCCAAAACGACCACTACCCATCACCCCCACCGCCGGACCCAGACAAGACAGCCATGGTTACCAAGCGCAGGGAGTGCAATGTACCTACTCCCACCCCCGGCGAGGTACCGAGTGATCCGGACCAGGATGGGACCAACGGTTAGTCCCGATTTGAGCGCCTATCTTGACATCGTTTTCAGGTATTAACCTATTTACCAAGATGGACAGTCGGCGAAGAAGAAGTCTCGTATACGTCTCCTCTTAAGTGAGGGCGATAGTGGCAGTGAAACCGAACGTATTAAGGCCGAGAGAGTTCACAAGTACATGACACAGCCAAGCAACGACGCTCTTGTGAAGATTCCACACTGATCTAACTCCGGTCTGTAGCATCATCGGGAGATTGTTGGAGGCGGGGTACGATCGCTGTGATATTGACATGATCTTACGTGAACCGCTGGTCGACAAAGCTGAAGAAGTCACAGATGCCCGTGAGTCGCTCTCCATTATTGTTAGAGACAGGCTAACTGCGTCATTTGGATGCGAAAGGGTGGAAAAGATTGCGCACCAAACTCACCAAGCTCGTGACTGAGGTGAAAGAAAGGAGGCTGGAGGAAGACCGTCGCAATATCATCTCAAACCGACGAGCGGTCGCGTCATAGGCTACAAGGAGAGTAATGGCTTATTCTAGTACTCATTGGCTCCATCTGTCACAGAGATCCTCGCATCCCTGTTATTCTGCGAAATCATCCAGCGATCCGGGGACGCGACTGTCACAGCCAAGGACTTCAAATCTGCTCTCACGGCACTCCCAAATTGGATCCAAGAATGGAAACGGCTGAAGATGACTCCACTTCTGAAAATCTTGGCGGGGGGAGGGGGCCCACCGGTTCCGGACACACCATCCGATGCCGACTTTGCGACTCTCAGCCTTGCTACGACCTTATTCACATGCCGACATATCCACGGCAGACGCAAGGATATTAATACGTTGGATCGTATTAGTGCTCACACTTGTATCCGTCGTGGGACCTCCCTTTTCGGCGAGCGCGAGGTTTTCTACTGGACTCTTGGATACTTCGTGTACAACGCCGACGCCAGTCGGGTGATAAAACAGTTAATCACTGTCGCGGGTCTGGATCATAATTTAGCAACCACGGACGCTATGGATCAGTTCAACGCTCGATTTTACTGCCAGAATTTCCCAATCGGTCTTGATCTGGCTCGAAGCTGGAGAAATTGTGTACGTTCGCATCAGCGTTGTGATGCACTGCAATTCGTTTTCCTGACATCCCGAGGTGATGCGCTATCTCTTAGGCGAGGCATACCTGCGAGCATTTCCTGTCCATGTTCGTTGGGTGGACACGTCTGTCCGCTGCTGACACCGCCAAAATCATCACACTAGAGAATGCTGACCTAAATCACCCGGAGAATCGAATCAAGTGTGCTTTGTGCCCCCATCTGCATGATCTCCCATCGACAGAGCTTCCTAATCATCTCAAGACCCAGCAAGCCATTGACCTCCGATACCGCTAGCGTGATCATCTATCGTCACGCCATTGACTGTTTCTTATAAATGCAAATAGGCACAGCATAGAGTCTCCCGGACCACATGACTAACCATTTCCACAATACATATTCGTGTGTAAATCGTATGACTGGCTATCATCTGCTCCTTTTTGGAATGTTTCATCGTGCTGAACAGGATAGTCGAACACCCCGGAGCTTTGACATGGAAAGTGAGCTCTTTCGTAGTGCGCTGATGTACGCTAACTCACCTGAGGGGTATGTGGGACTTCTGGTAGCTTGCCCAATTTATCATGCAAACGGTCTGAAGATTGTGACGGCCGCAGGTAACTATGGTGGCCCTAAAATTGCAGATTGTGGCTGGCGTTATGTTGTGAGCCCATGAGTTAAAATCTTCCTTTGGGTGTCGTATGGCAATCCGACAGGACTGAAAACATAGTCAGAGAACAGTCCAGATGGCAAATACATCGTTACCATGCGACCTGTGAGACGTGCGTCCCTCTTGGTGAAAGAGATCGTCAACCAGCCAGAGGATCACAACCCTTTTAAGCAAAATGTCGTCGTGATCCTTTCAGTCAAAGAAATTATTGGTGGTCCACTCGACGGATTTGACAAAGGGAAGGGTAAACTCGGCTGCCCGACATAATTCAGGAAGCTTGATTATTACCAAGGAGAAATTGAATAGTATCAGACAGTTCGGCGTGCAGGGCCCCTTGAATTGGAAATGCTGTTAGGTGACGCTAGCGGGTGTTGGAAGACATTTCTCACTCGCTCGCTGGATAGCTTGTCTATACTCTTCGTTAGCGACCCTCATTTCAGCATCGATTTTCTCTAGTCTCACTGCCTATGTGCGGCAATGTGTGAGGGTAGCGTTCCGTTGTTTATCTGGCCCGGCGCACACCTGATTGTCCTCCAGGTCTGGTGGTGGTAAGGCATCTATCAAAACTTGTATCTGCTTTGCCTTGTCCATCAGGTCTTTGACTAGTTCCTTCTGACCGTCTGGAGTGGTCCGATGTAAGGATTGAGACAAGTGTCGTGGAGCCACAAATCTCACTCAGGAACACCTCTGGGGAGTCTTGCCGAATTCCTCGAGACTTCCAGATCGGCACGCGAGCAGATACCTTGCCTACTGGCGTCCTGTCCATGAGGTATACGAGGGTGGCATTCATCATGATAAATAGCTAGCGGGTGATACAATACGTTAGCGATGGCCTGGTCGTTGAATCAGGTGGACTCACCTGTTCAATTGCGTCCTGTAGTTGCGTGATACGGTCCATTTGAGTGAGCTCTTCGCCGAGCATAGCTCATCAAAAGGGTATTCTGCGACGGGTTTTACGGGAGAGAGCCGATTGTTGTGTGTGGTTACGTCGAAAACCAACGTGCCAGTCTCTTTTTCAACCACCACCGCGCTGTCGCCCCGCCACCGCAGCCCAGCGCCACCAATCAATACACCCCCGAATCGCTTCAAAAGTCACTTTGGCGTTATACCCGTCTACGAACGTCATCATTTGCGCTAGGCCTTCATCGGTCCAAAGCGCAACCTTCTTCATCCATCTTGTTTCTCAGCTATTTCGGTCCACCACTCCAATCGACTCTCTGTCGCCTTTTTTGGTGGTTATCTTAAATTCTAGATATTGAACTATGGCTCAGTTCACCTATTCGAGTGCGCCCTTGCGCAAGATCAAGGAAGTGCAGTTCGGCGTCTTATCCCCCGAAGAAATCGTGCGTGGCTGTTCCCCAATCCATTTTCAACAACTGTTGACGAGCCATTTGGACTGACCCTCCATCATATGGTGTTTTAGAAAGCGATATCAATCGCTAAGATAGAGTTTCCCGAGGTGATGGACGAGGCCACAGGGCGGCCGAGAGTTGGTGGTTTGATGGATCCTAGGATGGGGACGATTGATCGGAACTTCAAGTGCCAGACATGTGGAGAGTCGATGAGCGAGTGCCCTGGACACTTTGGTCACATTGAATTGGCACGACCAGTCTTCCATATTGGTGAGTTACTTCATCCACCACCACCATTTGCGTTTAGACTGTCCATCCTGGAAAGCTGAACTATACCCATTTCCTCACATTTCTCATTCCAAGGCTTCTTGACTAAGGTTAAGAAGATCCTAGAATGTATCTGCGTCAACTGCGGGAGACTAAAAGCTGATCTCGTGAGTTTCGAGCATAGCCTCACTCTTTTACTCTCTTTCCTTCCATTCCCAAATTGCATTCTACATTTTCTGGGGGCTCTCCCCGCTTTTTAAGCGGTGGAACCCCGAACCCTCGCCGGGGAGACTTTTCTTCCATGTCTCATTCTTCATGTCGGTGGGGTTGTGGGAATATCAAGACAAGGCCAGAAGAGGCGGCGTATGATCCCATGTGGTGAATGCGTCACTCTCTGATGGTCTTTTCTCCCCACTACCAACCCTACTCGATGTGTCGAATGCCGGCGAGCGGTGAAAAGGGAAGGAAGACGAGTAGATGAGGCGTGATAACTCAGTTGAGCTAAAGAAGGCTTCAGCTGTATTGTCACGCCCATCTGGACACGAGGCCTCTGGGAAACAGAGCGCTCGTGTTCCGCGGCCATGCTGATTGGTTGGCCTCGTGTCATCACCAGCCGTTTGCTTGCCCGGTCACTCTAAGATACAGTCTCAGTCCACTTTTCGCCGCACTTATACTTTACACATTTTCACTACACATTACGACATATTGGCAACCTTCATCCTTTGGCAATTTTGGGGCTACAGTCTTGGCTTGGTATCGACGATGATTTACTGACAATGCTACTTCCCATATATCTATATCTCGTTGCCCAATGCAATATCGAATGACCTCTATCTCTCAATCGCTGTCGACTCTGCCGACGATTTTTTGAACGATCAATAGAACGACGATGCCTTCGCTGCGAAAGTCCGATATGCAGAGCCGAAGCGGCGAATGCAACGGGTGTGGGAGCATTGCAAGGGCAAGAAGATCTGCGAGGCGGATGAAGTCATGAAGGATGACGAGCAAGATCCCGTCAACGAAGGCAATGGGTCCAATCAACAGAGGAAACACGGGCATGGCGGATGCGGCCATATTCAGCCTGATGTGCGGAAAGAAGGCCTAAAGCTGTTTTTGGTGTATAAGAAGAACAGCGATGATGATGAAGGCGTGAGTTGATTGGTTACTCCGCGGAGAGCTGACCTCAGCAGGCTGACACGTTCTTGGGATTTGTCTGTTTTAGGATGCAAAGAACAAGCAGTCGGAAAAGCGGTTATTTCCCGCCTCCGACTGTTACAACGTCTTGAAGAAGATCTCCGACTCGGATCTCGCGATCCTTGGTCTTTCCGAGGAGTATGCGAGGCCTGACTGGATGATCCTTACTGTTCTCCCTGTCCCGCCACCACCAGTTCGCCCGAGTATAGCCGTCGACGGCGGTGTGATGCGAAGCGAGGATGACTTGACGTACAAGCTTGGTGATATCCTCAAAGCTAGTGCCAATGTTCGGAGGTGTGAGCAGGAGGGTGCGCCCGCCCATGTCATCACGGAGTTTGAGCAGCTTCTTCAGGTTGGTATTCGTCTCGCAACGCAAGGAGAATGGCGTTTACGCGAGTCTTTTCTGGGTTATTAGTTTCACGTCGCCACCTATATGGACAACGATATCGCTGGTATCCCGCAGGCCACTCAAAAGTCTGGCAGGCCCGTTAAGGCCATACGAGCCCGTCTAAAGGGCAAGGAAGGTCGGCTGAGAGGCAACTTGATGGGGAAGCGTGTAGACTTCTCAGCCCGGACAGTCATCACTGGTGATCCCAACATCGACTTGGATCAGGTTGGTGTGCCGAGGAGTATCGCAATGACGCTGACATACCCAGAGAGAGGTTCGTTTTATACTTCCCTTCGATTTACCAAAGACATTAATATCTGGTTATTTTGCAGTTACTCCATATAACATCAACCATCTCCAGGATCTCGTTCGGAACGGGCCCCGGGAGTATCCTGGGGCGCGTTTCGTGATTCGAGACACCGGAGAGCGGATAGACTTGCGGTACAATAAACGTCAGGACGCGCATTTACAGTATGGATGGATAGTAGAGCGGCATCTCCGAGATGGCGAGTAAGTGATGGTGCCATCTTCACAGCGGCGCACTTGATACTAACACTCGCCTATTCGCCGTAGTTACGTACTCTTCAATCGACAACCCAGTCTGCACAAGATGAGTATGATGAGTCATCGCGTGAAGATCATGCCTTACTCCAGTATGTCATACTTAGATTCCATTGTATACACCGATACTGACTCATTTGTCTGCAGCTTTTCGATTGAATCTTTCCGTGTAGGCGTAGACAGTTGCCTCAATAGGAGAGCTCAGCTAACACCATGGGTTACAGCACTTCACCTTACAATGCCGATTTCGATGGGGACGAGATGAATTTGCAGTATGTTACTGCGCTATTGTCGCAGATCAAGCCCGATTCTGAATTCTTGGCCCATAGCGTTCCGCAGAGTGAGGAAACCCGTGCCGAGCTCGCTCAAGTAGCATGGGTGCCTCGACAGGTAAGAAGAGTAACGTTTATTTTCTATCCCAAGACTAAATAGAGTTCATTCCAGATTATCTCTCCTCAAGCGAATAAGCCTGTCATGGGTATCGTCCAGGACACCCTTTGTGGTATCCGAAAGCTTACACTGAGGGACACCTTCATCGACTGGAACACCGTCCAAAATATCCTTCTCTGGGTCCCCGAGTGGGATGGCATCATCCCGACCCCAACAATCCTTCGTCCAAAGCCACTATGGACTGGGAAACAGATCCTCAGTCTCGTCATCCCACGTGGCATCAACATCGCCCGTGCCAGTGAATCTAAATCATCGAATCCCTTCGTGGACGACGGGATGCTCATTGAGAACGGCGACATCATGTATGGTGTTGTGGACAAGAAGACGGTCGGAGCCGTGCAGGGTGGTCTAGTCCACGTCACATTCCGCGAGAAGGGCCCAGAGATCTGTAGGGGTCTGTTCAGTGGACTGCAGAAGGTTGTGAATTGGTGGCTGTTCCACAACGGATTCAGTATCGGAATCGGTGACACGATCGCCGATAAGGCCACAATGAACCACATCACTCAGCGCATTAGAAAGGCGAAGGAGGTGGTAGCGGACATGATCTCCCAGGGTCAGGCGAACTTGATGAAGCCGGAGCCAGGAATGTCGATCCGAGAGTCGTTCGAGAGCAAGGTCAACCAGGAGTTGAACAGATGTCGTGACGATACTGGTCGACATGCGGAGAAAAATCTTAAGGACGATAACAACGTCAAGCAGATGGTCATTGCAGGTTCTAAGGGTTCTTTCATCAACATATCCCAGATGTCTGCGTGTGTGGGCCAACAGAGCGTGGAGGGCAAACGTATTCCCTTCGGGTTCCGCCATCGAACACTACCGCATTTCACTAAGGACGACTTCAGTCCTGAAGCCCGGGGCTTCGTTGAGAACTCCTACCTCCGTGGGCTAACACCGCAAGAGTTCTTCTTCCACGCCATGGCTGGTCGCGAGGGTCTCATCGATACCGCGGTCAAGACTGCCGAGACAGGTTACATCCAACGGCGGTTGGTCAAAGCATTGGAGGACGTCACAGTCTGCTACGATGGCACGGTCCGGAATTCTTTGGGTGACATCATACAGTTCGTCTACGGAGAGGATGGCATGGATGGTGCATTCATCGAGCGCCAGCGGATAGACCCTTACTTCCTTTCTGACAATGCCTTCCGCGCCAAGTACAAGGTGGACGTCCTCGGCGGCAGCGGCTTTAAACGAGGCACCATTCAAGCGGGCAGAGCGACGAAGCCAATCGAGCTCCAAGCGAAGTTGGACGAGGAGTATGCTCAGCTCACTCGTGATCGGGACGAGCTGCGGAAATTTGTCTTCCGAACCGGTGATGGGAATCAAGCGCACTACCTTCCTGTCAACCTTCGTCGAGTCATCCAAAACGCCCAGCAAGCTTTCAGCATCGATCGTCGCAAACCTAGCGACCTCGACCCTGTGGATATCATCAACTCGGTGAAAAGTCTGATCAGCAGGCTGAAGGTTGTTCGTGGAGATGACCCACTTAGTGTCGAGGCTCAAGAAAACGCAACCCTTCTCTTCCAAACTCACTTACGCTCCACCTTTGCGTCGAAGGTTGTCTTAGAGGAGTTCCATCTCAACAAACTGGCATTGGAGTGGGTCTTAGGGGAGGTGCAGACGAAGTTCTACCAAGCCATCGCGAACCCAGGCGAGATGTGCGGAACCCTCGCAGCGCAGTCGATTGGGGAGCCTGCGACCCAGATGACACTCAACACCTTCCATTATGCCGGTGTGTCCAGCAAAAACGTCACGCTCGGTGTACCGCGTCTGAAGGAGATCATCAACGTCGCGACAAACATGAAGACGCCATCCCTCACTGTCTATCTCACTCCCGAAAACGCCGCCGATCAAAATCTAGCTAAGGCGATCCAGACCGAACTCGCTTACACCACACTGAAGACGGTCACGTCGTCAACAGAAATCATCTTCGACCCCGACCCGAACACCACCGTCATCGAGGAAGACGCGGACTTCGTTCAAGCTTTCTTCGCGATCCCCGACGAGGAGGTAGAGGCCAATATCCATCGCCAGTCACCGTGGTTGTTGCGGATGGAGCTAGATCGAGCGAAGATGCTGGATAAAAAGCTTGACATGAGCTACGTGGCGAGTCGCATTTCGGAAGCATTCTCCACCGATCTCTTCGTGATCTGGAGTGAAGACAACGCGGAGAAGCTCATCATCCGTTGCCGCACGCTGCAAGGCGACGATAAAGATGACTTTGATACCTCGGAGGAGGATGTCTTCCTGCGCCAAGTGGAGAACAACATGTTAAACTCAGTCAGTCTGCGTGGTGTGGAGGGTATCCGCAAGGTCTTCATGATTAAGCAAGACGTCGTAAAGATCAACCAAGCAGGGCTGCACACTTCCAAGTCGGACGACATCAAAGAGTGGATCCTGGAAACCGATGGGATTAACTTGAAGAAGGTGTTATCAGTAGATGGGATCGACTTCACTCGGACGACTTCGAACAGCTGTCCAGAGATCTTCTCGGTGTTGGGAATCGAAGCTGCTCGCGCTGCACTACTGAAGGAGCTTCGTGGTGTTATCGAGTTCGACGGCTCCTACGTCAACTATCGCCATCTCGCACTCCTCTGCGATGTCATGACCAACCGAGGACACCTCATGGCTATCACTCGACATGGCATCAACAGGACCGACACTGGCGCGTTGATGCGCTGCTCGTTCGAAGAGACGGTGGAGATCTTGATGGAAGCTGCGGCTAATGGTGAGAAGGATGATTGTTATGGTGTCGCAGAGAACATCCTGTTCGGTCAAGTCGCGCCAATGGGGACGGGGTCGTTCGACGTCACGCTCGATAAGACCATGCTGATGGACGTTATCATCGACCCGAGGATCAACATCTCTCTACCAGTAGCTGATGGGGGAGCGACCCCTGCCGTCGCCATGACACCTTATGACGAGCGCACATCGCCAATGCAGTTTGACTACAAGGGAGATTCGGCCGTGTTCTCGCCGTTGGCAGCGAGGGGTGGAGGTGATGAGGTACCATCTTACAAGTTGCCTGGAGGTTATGGTCGAAGCCCGCGAACGGGCGACATGTCGCCTGGTAGGATGTCTCCTGGTGGATATAGTCCCAGCTCACCCAATGGGGGCTTCTCGCCCACGTCTCCTGGGATATATGTTCCAACATCACCTGTGTACGGCCGCGCCGGTACGTCGCCCTTTGGTGCTGCTTCGCCTTCGTATGCTACTTCTCCATTCTTCGACCGTCGTGTGGGCGCCACATCGCCGTCCTACTCGCCCACGTCTCCCGGTATGAACCTCACCTCCCCTGCGTTCTCCCCAACGAGTCCTCGGTATTCACCGGCATCACCCGGATTCTCGCCCACCAGTCCGCATTATAGTCCGACATCTCCTGGTTATTCCCCCACCAGTCCGTCCTTCACACCAACCTCCCCTGGATGTAAGTAATTCTCAGCATATGAGTCTGAATCCCCGCTGATATTAATGATTTCTTTGCCACAGTTGGTGCTGGTGGTATGTTATTGATACGTGTCCTGGTGTCACGCTCTGCTAACCTAATTCCATCTTTGACTTTTTGCCTCTTCATAAAGCCTGTGAGTGCTGGGGTATCCACGCTTACGCTTGCCAACATACTCATCAGATATTTATCCTTCAGCTCCTGGTATTCATCGCTCACCCGCCTCCCCAAAATACTCTCCAGCATCTCCTAACGGATTCTCGCCGGCTTCGCCGCGCTACTGTACGTCGAGTTATGTATGTTGAACCACGGTAAACTAATCGCTAACCGCTATAATTTCAGCCCCTGCATCCCCCAATTACTCCCCCACATCTCCGAAACACTCGCCAGTCTCTCCGGCGTACAGCCCGACGTCGCCCGCCGCACAGACTAGTCCAGGTCAAGTAAGCCCTATGGGTCGTCAAGGTCAGGCATCACCCGCCCCCAAGGGTTGGCAGTATCCCGCGAGTCCGTCGTGGTAGTCTTGGGCCTTTCTACTTCATATCATGCATTCTCACCTCCCCGCTACGCGGCGCATTACATTTGTCTTGTACATACAGACATGTTTCTCTTGACTTATTAAACCCCTGTTGTCGCACGTTTTGCGCGTTTGCGGATAGCGGCATGGGCCGCGTTCTCGCCCAATATGTCCGTCAGTTGATTTGGCCCTTGAAAAGAAACAGCTGGCCGAGCTGTACCAATCTGAAGCCTGCTTTTGTTCGGATCTTCGGAGTAGGAAATGGACGCCATGAATAGAGCACCGTATCGGGCAACAAGCACCTTTGTCTTCGCGACCGATTGCCAAGCGCCACAAACCACCAAGTGTTATCCGTGACACGAGACGAGGGAGCTCCTCCACGTATCAACCTCTCCCTCATTCCCTTTCCTCCCATCTCTCGAGCCCGCCATTATTACCCAGCTGCCATGTCGAATGTTGTTATTAACCAGGTGGGGCCTGTCCATGTCTATAAATAAACTGTGTACTGATGGATTTATTCCTAGACCGAAGTGGGCGCTGAAGAAGTGGTCTCGGACGGGATGCACAGAGCAGGCCTCGGATCTCTAGGAAAACGACGTGTGAGAAACACCAGCAAGAACCCTTCTAAAGTTCTATGGTCCTAATAAACGAATTTAAATTTAATTAGTACTCCGAAAGGAAACAACCTGCTGATGAAGCGACCAGTTCATTGGTACGAACTACTTACTAGATCTTCGATTCGGTTAGCACTAATGCGATACCCTTTTATGTCCAGATTGAAGCAAATCTGAAAAGACCTGCTAGTGATGCGCCTTCTTCAGGGACGTCCACAGTTACAACGTCAGATGTGTTTCAAAGCGGATTGAACGAGAGTGCAAATGACAAAAAAAGATGTCGAGTAAGTGGTGCATCGCAGAAATATGTTATATCCCTTCAGATAATTTAGAGGAATCGACAGCGCGGCAGTAAGACAAATCCCAGCAATGAGGCAAACTCCAACTTGGTACGACCTGTCCACTAATTACTCTCTCAACCACTTAGTCTGATAACTCCCTTCTCAAAGGTTGTACCCGACCAATCCCGTGCTTTTCGATCCGATGATAACCTTAACGGTTGGGTTGACAGCTTAAAAGATACGTTAGCACTCTGTCCAATCGGTCACCCGGACCGTGCCCCTTCTCTCAACAACCTGGCCTGCGCATTGAAAATACGCTTTAATCGGAGTGGCGACATGGCCGATCTGGAAGATAGCATCCGTCATCACCGAGAATCCCTCTCCCTCCAACCGTTGAGCCACCCGGGTCGAACCTCTTCTCTCACCAACCTGGCCTTTGCATTGACAAACCGTTTTAACCGGAGTGGTGACATTGCTGATCTCGAGGAGGGCATTCGTCATCATCGAGAATCCCTCTCTCTCCGTCCAATAGGTCACGCCTATCGCGCTACTTCTCTCAACACCCTCGCCTGTACACTGACAACGAGATTTGAGCGGACTGACGACCTGGCTGATCTTGAGGAGAGTATTCGTTATCACCAAGAAGCCCTCACCCTCCGTCCGATAGGTCATCCGTACCGCGCCTCTTCGCTCAACAGCCTCGGGATTACATTGAGAGCACGGTTTGGCCGGCTTGGTCAAATGGCCGATCTCGATGAGGGCATTGGTCGTCACCGAGAAGCGCTCCTCCTCCATCCTATCGGTCACCCGGATCGCGCCTCTTCTCTCAGCAACCTTGGAAATGGTTTGGGGACTCGGTTTGAGCAAACTGGTGACACGACCGAGCTTGAGGAGAGCATCCTTCATCACCGAGAAGCCGTTTCCCTCTATCAATCAGGGCACCCAGACCGTGCCCCTTCTCTTAATAACCTGGTATACGCATTGACAAAACGATTTAAGCGGAACGGCGACATGGCCAATCTTGGGGACAGCATCCGCCATCATCGAGAAACCGTCTTCCTCCGTCCGATAGGCCACCCGTACCGTGCCACCTCCCTTAACAACCTTGCCTGTGCATTGACATTGCAGTTTGAGCAGAATGGTGACATGGCCGATCTCGAGGAGGGTATTCGTCATCACCGAGAAGCTGTTTCCCTCCGTCCGATAGGTCACCGGCATCGCGTCTTCTCTCTCAACAACCTCGGGAATGGATTGACAACACGTTTTGAGCAGGGTGGTGACATGGCCGATCTCGAGGAGAGCATCTGTTATTACCGAGAAGCTGTCTCCCTTCATCCGACAGGTCACCCGGACCGTGCCTCGTCTCTCAACAACCTTGCCTGTGCATTGACAACACGGTTTAAGCGGAGTGGTAAAACAGACGATCTCGAGGAGAGCATCCGCCATCACCGAGAAGCCCTCTCCCTCCGTCCGATAGGTCACCCCGACCACGCCTCTTCTCTCAACAACCTCGGGAATGGATTGACAGCACGATTTAACCTGAGTGGTGATATCACCGATCTCGAGGAAAGCATCCGCTGCCACCTAGAAGCAGTCTCCCTCCTTCCGATTGGTCACCCATACCACGCCTCTTCTCTCAACAACCTCGCCTGCGCATTGATGACACGGTTTGAGCGGGGTGGTGACACGGCCGATCTCGAGGAGAGCATCCGTCGTCACCAAGAAGCCGTCTCCCTCCATCCAATAGGTCACCCGTATCGCGCCTCCTCTCTCGATAACCTCGGCCACGGATTGACAACACTATTTCAGAGCAGCGGTGACATAGCCGATCTCGAGGAGGGCATCCGCCATCATCAAGAAGCCCTCACTCTCCATTCGATGGATCACTTAAAACGCGCGTCTTCTCTCAACAACCTGGCCTGTGCATTGGCAACACGGTCCGAGCAGAGTGGTGACATGACCGATCTCGAGGAGGCCATCTGGCATCATCGAGAAGCCCTCTCCCTCCGCCCGATAGACTATCCAAGCCGCTCGCACTCTCTCAACAACCTCGGGATTGCATTAAGAAAGCGGTTTGATCTGAGTGGCGACATGGCCGACCTTGAGGAGAGCATTAAGTGTCATACAGATGTTGCAGGCCAAGGACTCTCATCGTTGTCTGTCCGTCTTACTTCAGCCCACAGATGGATCTTTGCCGCTCGCCAGAATAGTTTGGAGTCGCTTCAAGATGCATATATGACGTACATGAACCTCTTCGATCGTTCTTTACTCCTCGTCGCCTCCAGCCTTCCTGATACTCATGCACATATGATACACATCAGCAAGTACGCGGGAAAAGTGACCGAGGATGCAACGTCACATTCAATCACAAACCATCAGCTTGATACTGCTATTGAGATTGCAGAACGGGGAAGAGCACTTCTGTTCACCCAGCTAGGCAACTATCGGACGCCTCTTCATGACCTTGAGATTCGAAACAAGGAACTTGCAGATCGATTCCGGACGCTCAGCACTGCTCTAGAGCGGTCCTCTACCCTCTTTTCTCAAGATGAAGTAGGATTTGTGGGGGATCAGGTTGCAAGGTAATGTCCGCTTCTCTTTCTTATAGTGCAACTCTGATCCAGCTACGCGCATTAGACGCCAGAAGATGGCGGCTTCCTGGGATTCTACTGTCCAGGAAATTCGACAACTTGACGGCTTCCAGAACTTCCTCGGCGTTACACCCTTCACCAGCTTACAGAAGGCAGCGGTGGATGGGCCAGTGATACTCGTGAACATCAGTCACTATGGCTCATCTGCTGTCATCGTCCAGGCTGCCGCCGACTCCTTCTCCGTCTCCCTACCTGGAGCAACGCCCCCTGCCATCGATTCACTGGCAACCGCGCTCATTGAATTCACCCCAGGTGGTCAACGGAAGGGCAAGCGTAGCCTCACGGACATTCTACGAGACCTTTGGGCGATGATAGTTTGGCCGATCGTGCTTCAGTTGGAGACTATACTGGGTCTCTCGGCTGGGTCACGCATTTGGTGGATGCCGACATCGGCGGCTTGGTGGCTCCCGCTTCATGCAGCAGGACCATACAAGGAAGGCGAACGGAATCTTCCCGACCGCTTCATCTCCTCTTACACGCCAACTCTTTCGAGCCTCATCCGCTCTCGTTCCAGATATCAAACCAACCACAACGCGTTTGGTCCACGGGTGTTGGTTGTAGCTCAGGCCAAGCCACGCTACCAAGTGTTGCAGAAGAAGTGGCCATGACCCGCCGGCTGCCGGCAGAAGTCACAGTCATGGAGGGAGAAGACTGCACAAGGGCCAATGTCTTGGCAGGTCTGAAAAACACTGTTTGGGCCCACTTCTCATGTCACGGTTACCAGCACCCAACGGAGCCATTCAAGTCCTGTTTCTCGCTCCGATCGCCAGACGAATCCGTCACCCTCCTTGATATCATCAAGAACGGCCTGCCGCAAGCCGAACCCGCCGTCCTGTCGACCTGTCATTCCGCCGCGGGCGAGAAGACCACCCCGGATGAGGCGATCGACCTAGCCGCAGGTATGATGTCTTCTGGATTCCGGAGCGTCGTTGGAACGATGTGGGCGATGGATGATCAGGATGGGCCGGTTATGGCTGAGGAGTTTTACAAGCATATGTTTAGGAATGGGCCTGGGGCAGTCGACTGCAGAGATGCGGCAAAAGCATTGGGCATGGGTGTGAGAGAGCTGAGGCGAAGGAAGGTCCCGTTAGAGAGATGGATTAACTTTGTTCATTATGGTATTTGAGTTGCTAGTGTTGTTCTGTATTGACTTTGCAGGCTGCTTGTCGAACACTGATTAGCCTCAATATCGTCGAAGTGGTGGCACAGAGTGAAACAAAACAAAAAACAAAAAACCCGGTCGGGGCGGCCAAGGCAACGTAAACATTGAAAGAAGAACACCGCCGAGATAGCTGACCACTCACATGTGTCTTTAATTATATGTCCGGCCGCCTTCTCTTTCGTGTAATCTTTGATGTACTTTATCCGGCAACGGTTGGAGACAAGAGCAAGAGCCATTCCACAATCCGCAACGTTTCAACTCTGGACCTTTGGACGTAGGAGCGCCACTGACTCCACACTACATATCCAGTCTTCGGGACCAAATTCAGTCCCGCTCAGGTTTTAAATCGCATACCCCCGCCCACGGTTTCATCCTCGTCATGCTCGACAGACCACCAACTTATATTGCAACCGATTCATACCAGTTCTGCGTCAACTGCATTGTTTATGCGGCGGGGAAGTCAGTGAGTGAAGAAGGTCGACTCGGATTCGGTCGCGAGTGGTAGATTTGTGGTTTATGATGCAGTTGTGCTCTGTATCACCGCAGTCAGATGTTCCACGGAATCAGTTGTTACGGTGATGTTCAGGAGCTGATGGGTTGCATTTCTGAGTCTGAGGTGGACGGAGCTGCGTTCGTTGTGGCGTAGGAGCAAGATCCGCATCCTGTTTTGAGGACGTAGGTTTTTTATTTATTTAGCAAGTGAAGAGTGGGAGTCTCTCTAAATCATGGCTGCACCACGCTTGTAGATTTCGTCACCACCAGATAGTAGAGAAACATATGGCCAAATCTAAGAACGTGACACATGCCCTGCACGTCCTCTCTGGCTGATGTGAGAACCCGTACAGCAAAGGCGTCGCAATCGCGCATTCATTAATGCCGATCACCCGCCAAGGTGAGGGGTGGTGAGGAGTATCGGAAGGACGCGCCGCCATTTGATAGTCTTCGCTGTACTGTGTGGGTACCCTCGGGATGCAAGTAAAGGATCTCCATAATGAGGAATCTCCTTCAAGAAAAAAAAAAGAAGGATAGTGAAGTCCCAAGAGGCTGCACGTTGATCGATCCAGCACATAATTAACATTGGAAACATGCTCTCGAAGTCCCGCAACTGCTCAGTTATTTGGGGAAGTGTCGCTGTGCAAGCCTTGTCTGGGGAAAGAGGTGGGACAGGGCGCTTTGAGCTTCCATTCGAGCGAACACAGGAATCCAAAGTAGATTCGACAAAGCTCCGCGGTGGAGTGACGGTTTCAGTGGGTACTCGGGCGGTGACGATGACAATCATTAAAATACAAACGCTCACTGTGCGAATGGAGACCTGATAGATTGTACGATTTCATAGAACAGCCTTCTCCGTCGAAATATTTGCAAACGAAGCAGGTCAGCCTGCAAGGCACGGTATATTCCACACAGAGCTCGTTGTAGTCGGGAATAGCCAACAAAGCGTCTGGTATGTGGAATGTTTGGATGTTCTGGTAAAGTTTTGTATGGCTACCACTTGCGCTTCATCTTGGGTGGGCAGCGAGATGGGTTAGCCACATATGCATTTCATTTTCGTCATGTTGCTCACCACTGTTTGTACACAGTCTTTGAACGCGGCGAACTCATTCGCACACATTCCCTTCTGTACTTCTTGGTAGGACTTGACGATGCATTTCCCATATACCGCCGCCTAAACCCACTGCGGCGGTCAGCAAATCCATTTGCTGTACCGAAAGGACCCGACGTACCTGTGAGCTACATTGGCCTGCTGCTGCGGTGAGTCTTTTTACTGGATGCTGATCGAAGATTTTGGTAGTTGTTCGGGTCATCAGATACCCTTCTTAATAGTGGTCTGAAGGATCTGTGTCAAGGTGGGATGTTCCGGGTGATGCCGTGTTTCTCGCGAGAACGGCCCTGACGACGGACGCAACGCACAATGGATGCAGAACAAAGCCCCATTCGCTTTTACCCTTTGATTCGGTGTTTACAGTGATCCGTGACGACCCGCCCGCAACAAAGGAGACACCTGTGTTCATTTCCCAGCCGACCCCTGCGTATCCGGCTCATAAAGAACGGGAGATGGATCAAACATGCTTCACCCCCTCCACAACTCTCGCTCTTAGTTCTCTACGCTCCTTCAGCTGCTCTGGTAGCACCAGCACCAGTATCATACTTACTTCCGTTCCTTAACTTCTTGGCTTGTCTTACAACTCACGTCCCCATTCCCCACTCGCACGTGGCTTCCACCAATCTCGCCCTCTCTATTCTCAGCATTCTCATACCACGCTCAAATACTCTATAAGAGCCTAATCACATACCAATTATCATCATGTTTGCTACCACTGGGCGTATTCTTGTTGCTCTCGCCACTATTGTTCCGCTCGTTTCTGCCGAAGGAATAGTCTCATGTGCGTGCCATTCATATCTTAGCAGGTATCTGATAGTAATACCTGACGCTACCACAGTGATCAAGACGGGTCTCAACGCCACTACAGGACCCAGCCCTCCTCCAGCCGCCGCCCTAGACAGCGCGATTCGCCGTGTCTCTACCTTCAGCCCCACCACAGATGTAACCTCCGCCGCTATGACATGTGGCCCTGGTGCGCAGACCGCCAAGAAATTGTTCCCCGTTCAGAGCTCGGGAAATATCCAGTTCTTTGTGCGTGACTATCTGACTTTTCGACCTTGTCTGGGCTGCTCTTGATACTCGTTTTCCCCTTCCGCCCACTTATGTAGTGGACTTTTGCAGATGATGATGGCAATCGTCTCAATTGGAACGACACGATCGGTCCACTTCTGACATATATCACACCGTGCAAAGGTGCCTGCTCGTCCTTCCAACCAGGCACTGCGCCCTGGTTCAAGGTTGATCAGCAGGGTTTAAAGGCGGGTAGTACAAGCCAATGGGTTCAAAGCGATGTTGGTGAGTCGGAGTGCGGTGCCAAAGCGATAGTTACTGACGTATACGCACTGTTTTGATCGCTTCATCCAGCCAACAACCGTCCCCCGGCTATTGACATGCCGAACGTACCCAACGGCGACTATCTCATGAGGTCACTACCTTCGGGATTCAAAGCTGTCATTATGACCTAGGGCTGACGCTTCCTTTACCATTCGTTCAATAGGCACGAGATCATCGTCTTGAAGAACGCCACCCAGCCCGGAGGAGCACAATTCTACGTCTCATGCTCACAACTGACCGTGGTCGGCGCGGACAAGAAGACGGCTGGCCTCCCTATGACTTCACTAGGCTTAACATTCCCAGGGGCATACAGTGCCACTGATCCTGGTATCCTCGTTCCTGACGTGAGTTAAGAATTCAAACTTTGAAATTCGAAGCTTCAGGGCTAATGGTTCTCATGGACTCTTTAGCTCAATGCAACAGATTTTGTATATACATTCCCTGGAGGAGATGTCTTGACTTTCGGTTCGGCTAGTGGAAGCAACAGTTCCACAACAACCACAATCGCTGCTGCCAATGCTACGGCCACGGCATCCGGTTTAGCCTCAAACGCGACGACTGCCACTGCCACCTCTAACGCGACAGCGATCACGACTGCCAACGCCGCTCTCAGCACTGCGCTGAATGCTGACAACACGACTGCTCCTGTGGTCTCTGGAGCCACCACCGCTGACGCGACGGCAACGACGACGACGCGTATCCCCAAAATACACACTCGTACGACGCCCGCGGTTGGTGTACCAACCAGTGTTGTCTCCACCGGGACGGATATGATTCCGGCTACAGTGACGAGCACGGGCGCTACGGGTGCTGACCCAGTTGCGGCTACCGCGGCTGGCTTGAGCGGAGGTGATGCCAACGCAGGTGTGTGAACGCTAGAATCACCGTCCTCCAGTGGCGTGACTGATCCTTACGCACCCTTTGGTTTCTTTTCGCAGAGGCCGTTACAGTTATTGTGACTGTTACCATTACTTCCACATCGCAAGGAATTGCGGCGGCTACACCGACGACGATGAAGGCAGGGAAGCCCAAGGTCACTGCGACCACAACCTTCACTGCGACTACGACTGTGGCTGCGACTGGCGGGGCCGTGCGACGTAGGCATCATCAGCGAAGGAGCGCGAATCACTGAAATATGGGCTGGTCCCATTGTTCGTTTCGCTCTTCGGGAGGGATTCAAGCGTCGCATGCACACATAAATCTTCGGAATACTCTACAGCTCATTCACCTACATTGACCACCCTCTTCCGATCCTTCCCCTCACATACATTATCACATCGTATACCCTTGCCAAAGATTCCCCAATCCTGCTCGTCGCTCGTCTGCAGCTTCCTTCTCATCGTCTATCTGATCTGTGTTGAAACTGTACGATATCTATAGTTCTCAATAAACCTGTTGAAGCGGTTTAGTAGCATCGTTGAGGTGGATTTATTTACTGTAAAAATGTGGTTCGCGACTTGACACACTGTCCAAATTTTATGGGGACCGGTCGCCAGGACCTATGTTCCGAACTGGAATCATAACTGCTTGGAAGTCAAACGAGTTTAAGAGATGGGCAATGGGCACATGTCGACCGGCATCCGCTCCGAAAGCTCCGGCCGGCGCTTGCGCGATTTTGCGAGATAAGTCTCCGAATTGCACTCATGATCATCTTCTGCTGTTATTCTTTGATCACGTTCTTCATCGAGATTTGGGCTTTTACACAACTCCTGTGATCGCGTGACGACCCAAAGACGTGTTTCGTAGACAATCAAAACTCGAAGCCAAATGTCTTCGGCTAATGACCGTAAATACTCCTCCAAGAGTCATCCAACTCCCCGATCGTTTTACCCTTCAGTATGGCTGAACCAAACGAGGAGACGCTGAATCCACTGGAAGCGGCAGTTGGCCTCCCCGGTATTGATGTAAGCTGTTTCTTGTTCCCAATGATTTATGGTGCTTAATCTACTCTAGCCGTCGAAATTGACCATCACCAGAGCGGAGACGCTCAAACCCCTGCCTCCACATAACACTCTCGTTTTTGGCCAGGTATATATTATATCTGTACATTATTGCCTCGCTAGAAGTTATTGACTCTCCTCAGTCAGGTTCCACGGACCATATGCTCGTCATCGAGTTCGACCCAGAAAGCGGATGGTCGGCACCAGCCATCAAACCTTATGCTCCTTTATCACTAGATCCAGCATCTTCAGTCTTTCACTACGCCCCCGCTGTGTTCGAAGGGATGAAGGCTCACAGAGGGCCGGATGGACGACCGAGGTTGTTTCGCCCGGACATGAACATGGCCAGGATGGAACGGAGCGCCGATCGGGTGGCATTACCTGTAGGTATCCATACAATTGTTGCTGGGTTATTCGCCCCTACGTTCTAATCAATAGTCCTGTTGCGTTGCATCGCTAGCCATTTGATGGAAAGGCACTACTAGAGCTGATCAGGAAATTAGTTGCGGTTGAAGACCGATGGATCCCGTCCATGCCCGGATATGCGCTCTACATCAGGCCGACATATATTGGAACGCGTCCAGGTGAGTAATGTCTACGTCTCAACCTATATCGCCACTCTGATAACACTCATCTCGCAAAGCTATCGGAGTTCAAGCATCAACACACGGAATGATCTTCGTCATCTGCTCATCGACCGGACCGTACTTCCCCACCGGGTTCAAGCCTATCACCCTCATGGCGAACTCCGATTACGTCCGAGCCTGGCCTGGAGGTACGGGGGAGTTTAAGCTCGCTCTCAATTATTCGCCATGTTTCAAGCCTCAGATGCACGCTGCGAAGAATGGGTATCAACAGATCCTGTGGCTCCTTGGAGAGGAAAGGCGAGCGATTTCGGGAGGGATGTCGTACTGCTTGCATGAGTGCTCATGTTTTTATTGGTCCTCGTAGGAAAGTCACTGAAGTCGGACAAATGAATTTCTTCATTGTCTTGAAGCGGGCAGACGGAGGTGCATTAATTTTCCCATTCGTCATAACCTATTTATGGACTCTGATAAAACATTCCAATAATCAAATAAGCAGATCTGGACCTTATCACACCCGCTCTCGACGGAACGATCCTCCCAGGAGTCACTAGGGACTCCATTCTCGCTCTGGGTCGCACGCATACACCCAACCCATCCTCATGCTCCTCACTCTCCACGACAAACCAAATCATCCCTAAGATCTATACTCACGAGAAGTCATTCACAATGCCTGAGTTCATCTCTTACCTCAACGACGGGACCTTGCTTGAAGCTTTTGGATGCGGAACGGCATCGATCCTGTGTCCGGTGTCGAAGATCGGATACGAAGGGAAGGATTTGGTGCTACCTGTCTATGAGGAGGGTGTGGGACCGGTGTCTAAGGCGCTTTGGCAGAGAATGGTCGATATTCAGGAAGGAAGAAGAGAAAGCGAGTGGAGCGTTTTGTGCGAGTAACCAGCTTTGAAGGAACACCCCAGTTAATTTTATATTTGAAGTTACGTATTTGGGGACATGATCGAGACGTCAGCCTCGGGGCAAGTCCAAGCATTGGTAGAACCACCAACATCACCCTATTGAATACATCTTTTGAACTCAACTGATTATCTCGCAGGAATCGAACTCGAATTTAGGGGCCTCTAGACATTGGTGAGCAGAGGGTGGGCGCGCCAGCCGGCAGTTTCCGAAGAAACGAAGTGTCAGTGCACTGCTTCCCATGCCGATTTGAAGCAACGTGGTTGGGACTCAACCACCCACCCTTGATTTCCGGTATAACGCCATCGCACACTTGTCATACCGCCATGTTAGACGTGACTGTTACCCTGGTACGATTGTATTCACGTTCATATGTGCGAGATCTGGATGATTCACCTCTTGACCTGCTCTCAGGCTGAAACGAGCGCCCGTGAAGATGAAGACTTTGGGGGGATCCACACAATAGACGTACATTCTCGGGAGTCAGATGGTGACCGAAGTGTCCTTCCTTGCCATAGAACTTCGGTACGTGCTAACACCTTTTCCATCTGACTGGCTGCAAGCTTATGGCTTACGCAGAGTGGCAAGAAGAGGGAGCTTTCTGATGAAGGCGCGTCCCCGCTGGTAGGGGCCAGTCACCTTGTGTTCAATTAAGATGGCGCTGCTACAATAATCCCCCGCCTGCTTCTAGATTAAAACCACGCCAAAAAGCGCAGAAGGGGTTCCTTGTGGGACAATTAATACAAAAGTAATAGACGCGAGTATAGGCGGGCAGGAGAAACAACAGGTAAAGTGATGTCGAATCAAGCCAAGTCGTGTCATTTCGAACCGCTCAGAGAAATATACAGCGTAACATTGGGAAGGATCTCAACGATCAGCCTACAGTAAAAACCAGAACGTCTCTCCGGGAAGCCTTTCAGGCTGGCAAAGGCGCATTCGATCAGTTTCGCGCTTTGCAGCGCGACGTGGACCTTGATGATTGCATCGAAAGCTGGGAAACTGCGCTGGCGCTCTGTCCTATCGGTAACCGAATCCATTCGTATATTCTTAGCCGCTTCGGCATTGCGTTGCAGGCACGGTTTGACTGGAGAGGCAACATGGCCGACCTAGAGGAGAGTATCTGTCGTTATCGAGATGGTCTTTCGCTCCATCCACCGGGTCACGCGCTCCGATCATCATTTTTGAACAACCTCGGCAGTGCGTTGGGGGCGCTATTTGACCGGACAGGAGACTTCGCGGATCTCGAGGAGAGTATCCGGTACCACCAAGAAGCCCTGAGTCTCCGACCGATCGGTAACCCGGACCGCCCATCGACTCTCAATCACCTTGGTAATTCATTAGGAAGACGGTTCGACAGAAGGAGTAATCTGATCGACCTCGAGGAAAGCATCCATCATCACCGAGAGGCTCTCACCCTCCGCCCAAGTGGTCACCCAGATCGTCCTCTGACTCTCAATAACCTCGGAAATGCATTTGGGACACGGTTTGATCGGGCGGGCGAAATGGCCGATCTTGAGGAGAGGATTCGTTGTTACAAAGAAGCTATGTCACTCTGTCCACCCGGTGACCTACTCCGCCCATCGTCTCTCAACAACCTTGGAAGCGCATTCAAGACACGATTTGATCAGAGGGGAAATATGGCCGATCTTGAAGAGAGCATCGGTCACCATAAAGAAGCCCTTTCCCTCCACCCAGTTGGTCATAAAGATCGCCCATCTTCTCTCAACAACCTCGGAAATGCATTGAGAACACGGTTCGAACGCGGGAGCGATCTGGCCGATCTTGAGACAAGCATCTGCCACTACCGAGAAGATCTCTCCTGCCATCCAATTGGTGACCCACTTCGCCCGTCCTCGCTTAACAATCTCGGCAGCGCACTGAAAACACGCTTCGACCAAAAAGGTGCCATGGCAGATATTGAAGAGAGCATCCATCATCACCAAGAAGCCCTCTTCCTCTGGCCTGCCGGACATACACTTCACGTATCTTCGCTCAACAATCTCGGCAGTGCGTTGAGAACACGGTTCAAACGGACAGGAGACATGGCCGATCTCGAGGAGAGCATCTACCGTCACCAAGAAGCCCTTTCACTCCGTCCGATCGGTCACCCGGGTCGCCCATCAACTCTCGACCACCTTGGAAATTCATTGGGAAAACGGTTCGACAGACTGGGTAACATGGCCGATCTCGAGGAGAGCATCCGTCATTACCAAGAGGCTCTCCCCCTCATGTCAGTGGATCATTCACTCCGCCCGAGGTCCCTCAACCACCTTGGCAGTGCATTAAAGACTCGGTTTGACCAGAGGGGAAATATGGCCGATCTCGAGGGTAGCATCCGTTATCATAAAGAAGCCCTCTCACTCCCCTCGGTTGATCACACTGATCGCGCATCTGGTCTCAACAACCTTGGCAATGCATTAAGAATACGGTTCGGACGGAGGGGCGACATGGCCGATCTCGAGGAAAGCATCTGTCACTATAAGGAAGCTCTCTCCCTTTTGCTAGAGAATCACTTCTCTCGTCTGTCTTCCCTTAACAACCTTGGCAGTGCGTTGAAGGCACGGTTCGATCAGACGGGCGTTCTAGCTGATCTTGAAGAGAGCATTTGGCATTATCAAGAAGCACTATCTCACCGTCCGATTGGTCATCCCGATCGTACACATACTCTCAACAACGTGGGAAATGCGTTTCAGGCCCGGTTCGAACGAAGCGACAACGTTACCGATCTCGAAGAGAGCATCCGACATCACCAAGAGGCTCTCTCCATCTACTTAGTCGGTCACCCAGACCAATCATTAGCTCTAAACAGTCTTGCGAATGCTTTATCAGTGCGATTTGAGCAGAAAAGCGATCTTGCTGATCTGCAGGAAAGCATCAGGTGTTATAGAGAAGCTACGGGTCATAAACTCTCCCCGTTGTCCATCCGCCTTTGTTCAGCTCACAACTGGATCAAGATAGCTCGCCAACATAGTCCTGACTCACTTGGGGATGCATATGCAGCATACATGAACCTCTTTGACCGTTCATTGCTCCTTGCCGCCTCTAGCATTCCCGATACCCATGCACATATGTTGCAAACCAACAGCCGAGAGAAAAGTATAACCGAGGATGCCACTTCACATGCAATTGAGAAAAACCAGCTCAGCACAGCCGTAGAAGTTGCGGAACGGGGAAGAGCACTTCTGTTTACACAGCTGGGGAACTATCGGACACCTCTGCAAGACCTTGAAATCCTAAACAAGGAGCTAGCAGGTCGTTTCCGAACACTCAGTGCCGCATTGGAACGGTCCTCTACTCTATCTCCTGTGGATGCAATTGTCGGATTAAACTCAGTGGAAGATCAGGTTGCGAGGTGATGTCCGCTTCTCTTTCAGGCATTGCGCCCATCTGATCTGGTTATGCGGACTAGACATCAGAAAATGGCGGCTGACTGGGAGCACACTATCGAAGAGATTCGTCAATTTGAGGGCTTCCAGAACTTTCTCGGTGTCACACCCTTCACTAGCTTACAGAATGCAGCAGTGGACGGGCCAGTGATTCTTGTGAACATTAGTTGCTACGGCTCATTTGCTCTCATCATCAAGGCCACCGGAGAACCTCTCTCTATATCTCTCCCTAGAGCAACCCCCAATGCCATCAGCACCCTAACGACCGCGCTCATTGATGTTACTCCAGGTGGTCAACGGAAGGGCAAGCAGAGTCTCGCGGATATCTTACGAGATCTTTGGACGATGATAGTCGCGCCGATCGTTCTTCATTTGGAGACTACACTAGGACTCCCGGATGGGTCACGCATTTGGTGGATGCCGACATCGGCGGCTTGGTGGCTCCCACTTCACGCAGCAGGGCCGTATAAGCCAGGCGAACGAAGTCTCCCCGATCGATTCATATCCTCTTACACGCCCACTCTCTCGAGTCTAATCCGCTCCCGTGCAGGTTACCAACCAACCAAAAACACATCTGGTCCACGAATGTTGGTTGTAGCTCAGGCAGAAGCTGAAGGGCAAGCTGTGCTACCCAGTGTTACAGAAGAAGTGACCGTGATCCGCCGGGTGCCAGCAGAAGTCACAGTAGTTGACGGAGAAGACTGTACGAGGGTCAATGTCTTGTCACATCTGAAAGACACCGCTTGGGTCCACTTCTCATGTCACGGGTATCAGGATCCAGGCGACCCGTTTAAGTCCCGATTCTCTCTCCGGGCGCTTGACGCACCCCTCACCATCCTGGACATCATTGAGAATGGTCTTCCACGAGCCGAACTCGCCTTCCTTTCAGCGTGTCACTCAGCGGCGGTGGACGAATCCACACCGGACGAGGCGATCAACTTTGCTGCTAGTATCCTGTTTGCTGGATTCCGGAGCGTCATTGGGACAATGTGGGCAATGTACGATCCGGATGGACCGGTTATTACCAAAGAGTTCTATAAGTACATGTTTAGGAACGGACCAGATGCGGTGGATTGTAGGGATGCAGCAAAGGCGTTGGTCATGGGTGTTAGAGAGCTGAGACGGAGGAAGGTTCCAGCAGAGAGATGGGTCAACTTTGTCCATTATGGTATTTAAAGTGTCAGCGCTGCTTATATTGCGTTTCTCAACTCCGTGATCAAGTATAGCTGCTCACGTAGGTAGTCAGCTCATCAACAGAGCAAACGCAATGCGCGACATCGTGATAGTAATGTACATGTACAACGACCATTCCCAATGCCTACTGGGCTCAAGGGTTTCTCAAGCTAATTAACTCAGGATGAGGTTACAATCAATCGAGGTGTACATTCTTTCGATATCCAAGTCAACTCAGAATTTCGCATTCGATGTAACACGTCTTACACTGTTTTGCTTGTTAATGCACTCCCAGACGAGCAGCTTCTTAAACTTAAGCGCTGATTCTTCGCCTGTCCAAGGTGTTACAGGGCCGGAGATGTCAGAGGAATGTATGGACCAAGGGAAAGAGAGATCAGATCCAGTGGCTTATTGGTGAAAGAGAGGCGGAAAGAGATGGGATTTATCATCGGGCGTATCTGGTGCTCTCATAGTGAGCCCAACCGCGAACAGACGCAGACCGGCCTGTACCACTATCAGTAGCAAACATAATTAGTTTAGTCTCCAGGTTAGAGGTTGGAATGTTAACAGCAAATACGGTGTGATACAGGATAGGCTATCGCAGATGTCTGGAGCTGAAGCGCAGAAAACCGGAATCATTGACGCCCAAGGGGAACTTGTGGCTGTAGGCATTGTAACCCTTCGTATGCACTCCTTTTCATCTATGAGATAAGTCCGATCAGCACTTTGGATATTATGTTTGGACTTACATGAACACGCACCGAAGGAGGAGCACCATCTCGAATGAAGTTCTGCACGAACTCGACATCGACCCATATCCGTCTGATGTCGCCATCCACGCTTGGTATATCCAAAGTACGCGATTCAAACTCTGGGCTCGAGATTAAGTAGAATGGTGTTTTTGATTGCAGGGTTGGCGATGGCGTCATAGACTTCAGTTGACGGATTGTGGTGAGAATGTTCTATAAGATCGAGAAAATACAACTGAGATAACAGCGCAAACGTTAAGGAGAGAGTGGAATCTTTGATCCGCCCATACACGTACGCACTTCCTCTTCTTCCTTGGTTCGGGCAGGCTTCCGGGCCTGTGCCAGGGCCGCTTCCAGAGCTTTCACAAACTCTGCTTGCAGGCGCTGAAAAGTAGAAAATGATGTCGGAACTGTAAAGGCACTATTAAGGTTAGAACGGATTGGATCCAGTGGATGATATCTGGGCGGTTGAGCCTACCCAGACGAACGGCGACAGTTCTATTCATGATCAGCCAGTCGAGCCTGTGGTTTGGCCCAAGCTCCTAATGCGTGACTCTATGTCAGGCCTAAATCCAACGTTCAGGTTATGGGAGGAGTTACTCACATAAAAGTCGGGGTGAAGATCGGGTTGGACGTCGGCATAAAAGCCGACTGAGAACGCATGTATCTTCACGAACGAAACACCGACTGAATAGGCTCCAAGACCGAGGATGCTGAGGTGCGCGCTCTCTGGTGACTTAAATCTGACGGAAGTAGGGAAAGTCGAGGATGTGGTGGGCTCAACTGGGGGGATGATCAGTAATAAAGCCAGCAAGCACACGCCAACTAACCTCGGTTGTCTTGGCTTTCGCTCGCAGTTGTCATAGTCTACGAGTGAGGCGAGAGAGGTGCGGGGGATATACGCTGCAAGTAACGCTAGTGGTCGATGTCAACCAGAGTGTGATGGCGGAGCTGAGGAAGGGGTATCGAATACAACTAGGTAACTGGAAGACATTCGGATTTATATATCGTTCCTGGAACGCACAAGATACTGTATTGACGTCAGGGGAGCTCGCCAACAGGCTTCTGTCTGTGATCGGCGATCGGAGTGTCGGATTTCGCTCGCGTCACTACAATCTGGTTCAATGGTTGTGGACCGGTTAAACTCTCAGAGTTGCGGTTTCGGGTGATCCACATGCCCAACGTGTCATGCATGCTGTATATCCATCCGGCGCACAAATTGTGAGATAAAAGATCCGACAATATGGAACGGGATGGGGTGACTAGGAAGTAGGTAGGTCGGTTGATGACTGTAAACTGAGCTGACCAGGGATGCGAGTTCTTGAAAGCTTGTGAAACCGGGACTTGAGGTAGAGAAGGCTTCCAATTAGCTGAGATATAAGGAGAAAGGAATAATGGCTTGAAGTGGGGCAGGAGAACAACTCTTGGATAAATGTAATGAGCGCACGGAGAAAAATGAATGTATAGCCAGCCAGGAAGAGGATGGCGGCTGGATCGGGTGAGAGGAACATAACGATAAAAATTGTTTGTGATGTCTCGATTGCAATTGCGGATAATAAGCGAGGTCTTGGTACATTGGTTCGCATGTTATTGTGGGTTTGGCTTTTTGCCGCTTGTAGCCAAGGCAGAACTGTCCGAGCTGTGGTTTTGTTATTCCACACGCCCCACCATATGCGTAGTGTATATCCATCGGATGCAGGGCTTGGGTGGGTCACGCCTTTGGGGATGCCAACATCGGTAGCTTCGCTGAGCAATAGGGCCGCACAAGACGAACGGAATCTTCCTAACCGCTTCATCTCCTCTTTCGAGTCTCATCCGATCTCTTCTGATTCCGGCTATCAAACAGCCAAGAATGTCCACAAATATTGGTTTGGCGCGCGGGCTGAGGGCAAAGGGCACGGCGTGCTCCCGGTGTTAAAGGAGTGGCCATGATCCCCGCTAGAAGGATCTACTTCTCATGTTAGGACCCTAATGACCCATTCAATCCTCGAGATCATCGAGAATGGTCTTCCACGAGCCGAACCGGTAATATTGAAGGTATCGGCGCTTTTGATAGCTATGTGGTTTAGTGTGGTAGTTGCACTGCTAGACCGTTGTTCATAGATAACGATCGGACCCACCCCGCACCCGCAAAGCCCGCAGTGTAGCGAGCAGTCCCAAATCATGATACGGCTTCACCCCTATCATAGATGCCCCATGTTTAGCCCTGTTGGATATTGTGCGGCTTACCAGCCCGATCAAAATCGATCAGCTTTGCAAGGACCCCAGGCTCTTGGTTACAGGTTGGTAGCTTCCTGGAATTGGTTGTCTATCGTCCATGCCTCCCCGTTTCGGCCCCGATTCTACATATATATCCGCTAGCCGCACGTATTTTCTTCATCGGCATATGGCACGAGGTCGTTGTTCGGGAGATGGCAGAATACTTCCTCGTGAATTTGAATTTGACGATCACTTTCCCCATTGAGCCAATCACACGTACTTGTCGTTAATTAGCTTGCGTATGTAGGTGACGCTGCTTTCCTGCCCGCCAGACGGCGGAGCAAGTTATAAGACAGGACGGAAGAATGAAATTGGGGGACCGCAGGTAGCCACTGGACGCTTATTCAGGATGCCAAAATGGGTGGGCGATAATTTGCTCAACTGCGCCCCCTGTACCATTGATGGCACAATCACCCTGAATTAAAAATATATATTAAAAACTGGAGTTGAATTCACGCACCTACCTTATTTGACATACCAGAAACACCTTCACCCTTCTGATTTACACAAATGTACGATGCGGTCGCGTGGGGCGAGTTGAATGTGTCACTGAATCGAACGTACCACACTACGAGATATTACTTGCTGCAAACCTAGAAGAATCGAAGCAAACATACCTGGGTGCAAGTCTCCTTGAAAAGGAAGCATACCTCTTTCATCTAATTCGGAGAAGAGATAACGTGTTCACCAAGAAGCACGGGCGAAATAAAAGGACTTACTTAAGACTGTGAAATTCGGCATTATGCAGGGTGGCCAAATTGGTAGTCGTTTGAGGTCATTAGCAGCTAAAAACGGAGTCGAGGTTCGACTCGCCCGCGTTGTTTGACCTCGATGGCCGCGAACCCAACACTCGGTGGCTGGTATCAGGCCAGGGATCGACGTCGGAATCGATAACTCTGATGGTATGAATAGGGGGAGAGGTATGATGGTGTCGTTGGGAATGGGATCGTTGAACGTACCCACGTAATCGAGGATATACAAGGCTCTGCGATGCCATTATATTGGACTATCTAACTGGCAAGTCTATCCAAGTCGGATTTCGCCCGCGCCTGTCCCACTTCAGACAATTATGGTGATGATGGATCACCGCTTGACGCATCTGTTCGCTTGTTGGCTGATAGGCCGCCCTCGCTTCGCTGTTCCACACGCCCAAACTAAATATGCAAACTGCCTGATATGCAGGTGTATATCCACTTGACGCAACAACTTGCGTAAGAAAGTTCCAAGATAAAAAGAGAGTCAGAGTCAGAGAGCCGACAATACGAGGCATAATACAAACGAGAAAGGGAGTTTGATGGGTGATGGCAGGTACAAGTCGGAGGACAAATAAGTGAGCTTAGTTTTTTCGTTGATAGTTTGTGAGGCTGAGGCTGAGCTGACCAGGGGTGGATATGGGTTATACAAACGTGTGAAACTGGGGGCACGACAAGGGGGATAGAATCGAACGCCAGGCAGCTGTGAAGCATCGGAGAAAGGGGGAAGGGTGAGACGAAACATCGATTCCTGGATGGGACATATCGAGGCGAGTGGGAGAGAGATACAGGGTTGGCCGGCCAGCCAGGAAGCGAAATTGTACAAGGGACAGAAAATGGCATGGCGATTGGGATCGAGTGAGAAGAGCATGAGTGCGATAAAAATCGATTGTAATTGTGTGTTGATGGTGATAGGAATAATATGATCCTCCAATTTGCGATGTCTACTCCCAAAGTGCTCCACCGTCGACCACAGCAACAGCAGTGCTGTCCTGAGCCTTGGCCGCGAAGTCGTCCAAGCTGCCAGCACCAGCGGCGAGGACTTGGGACAGTTCCTCCAGCATACGTTCCGTGCCTACCGACGTAGTGAACATCGGCTGTCTGGGAACGTTCCCATCCGCGACGACCTTGTCCTTCACAGGAGGGTTATTGATCACAAAGACCAACTCGTCGTCTGAATCTTCATCCCCGTTATCGTCTTGCTCGTCATCGCCATCCTGATCCTCCGTCATAACTTCCACGTCCGCGAGGGCGCTGTTGGTCGCCACAGGGACGGGTGACTTGGCGAATATTGAGATGGCGCCCGCTCCTGGGGTAATCAGAGTGCAGGTGGGTGGGATGACTTCCCACTCCATGTCGGCGGTACCCATCCCCACAAACCCAGTATCGTCGTCCTCATCGTCGTCGTCCTCGACAATGCTCCAGCTTCTTTTACGACCTGTGGTCGAGCCAGCCTCGGATCCAGAGACAGAGCTCATAGACGACGAGTTGGACGTGATTGAATTGCTCATAGACGGGGACGAGATGGACGCCGACGAGGATCCGATGCCCTCGACGTGGAGACGCCCTTCACCATCAGCAGTACCTCCCCTTCCTCCCCCCACTATGACTCGGCGCGTTGCTCCTGCAGCTGATTGGCTCTGCTCCCATTCGCGCATGCGTTCGACGAAGACTTCGCCTTCGTCACACGTGCTTCTTCGAAGACGGTCAAAGGCCATAGCGCTGCGAATGCTACATTCAGCTGTGGGGCTACTGAGCCGATCCTCATCAAATTCACCCATCATGCCGTGGGGTGTCGACGCCGAGGGTCCACCGAATACCATCCCTGCGGTACGTCGAGGGGAAGTGTACGTTCCAGGGCGGTTGGATGACAACGGTTGTGATTGTGATTGTCGCTGCACCGCCTCAAATGCGAACTGCCTTGGTTTTGATACTGACGTTTGCAGACCGAATTGAAATTGCGATGCAGTCGTAGCGAACGCGAATGGTTTCTGAGATCCGGAAGAGGAGGTTGGGAGTGGGACGGAGAGGATCGGGGGTGATGGCATTGGGGACTGGGCACATAGCGTATCAGCAACACAATAGCGATGCACTCGGGGGTGTGCACAATGGCAACGATCAACACCTACAGTGATGTCCCAGCGCGCTCTCTTGGCCTTGCCTGACCTCTCGACCGTTATGCCTCGGTAGGACGGAACGGGACTAGAATGGTGTGGCCGCTTCTTCTGATATGTAGCGGGGCTGGGCGAGGAGCGAGAGATAGTGTCGAATGCAGTAGCATCAGGAAGGGACGTGTACATGTGGTGAGGGTAGTGGGTCGTAGAGAGACAAGTCGAAAAAGTGAGAGTGAGCGGATGAGAGGCTAAGTGGTGGAGTGGGCGGGTGGAGCAAGAACCAATCGGTCGTTATATGCGTTATATGCGGGTTGATCGGGACGGACCCTGTATGGACCCCCTCACCCAGGCTCTGCCTCACGGATATACATCCACCCTCATCCACCTTCACCATTGGCTGCCCAAAAGCGCCTTTCTGAACTTTACTGGTACATCTCATCTCCCGATTGGCCAATACCATCCCGGCCCCCCACGACCATCGAGAGATATTAGCTCGTTTTATCGTACCGCGTTCCGATATCTCCCTCACTCTCTCAACGGATCATACGTACAACTGAGGGCCAACGGCCAGGAGTGGGAGTTGAATTGGGCGATCTGCACATCGCGTGGCAGAGAGAAGCCGTAGAAAGACCGAGATGCGCGAGTGGGTGTCGAAGGCTATCTCGGTGTGAATCGTTACACACTGCAAAGGCGGGACGTCACACATGAAAAGAACGGTAAACAGCAATACCTTACATTATGCGGATGTGTACAGTAACCTGCCAGAGAGGAAATGAGCGAATTGACATGAGGCGGCATATTCCGCGAGGCCTCTATAGCACGGATCCGAGAACCTTCTTTGCCAATAGCCTCAGGATCTGTCATCAAACATAAACACGTAAGTTAACGCAATGAGTGGACATGTAAACAGAAAGGTTAACTCACCTCTGCCTTCTGATTCCCTCCCAACTGCATGAATACCTGACCCACGGGCTTTCCTTTCGCGTCTCGAATCGCGCCTAGCCTATTTCCTGCCGCACCTCCGACCAAGGCACCTATTAATCATAGATGATATGGTGAAGAGAAGTCAATGACGGTGGTATGCGCAAAAATTTTTATTGCGTGGAAATGGAATGCGGAAGTTAATCAAGGTTTAACCTCGTCTCACTGGCCTTTTCGCCTCCTTACTTACCTGGAATATTGGCCATAATGAAGCCGATCCCTGCTCCACTTGCCGTCCCGAGCCAGGACCACAGGGGCACCCTACTCTCCACCTCAGGTCGGAGAAGCTCTTCAAACACGTCTGTGAAGACACCGTCAGGATTGGGTCGTTCTGGGGCCACACCAGGGCCGTATGCCCCATTAGCGAACTCTGAAGGTTTCCCCTCCTGTGCGGATGATGTCCCCGTTCCGGTCCCTCCTGAGAAGTACTTTGCGAAGTCGGCGAAGAAGTTGTTCGAGGCGGATGGGTCGGATGTTTGGGATGACGTTGGTCGACTTTGAAGGAGGATGTCGTATTCTCGGCGTCGTGCGGGATCGCTGAGGACGTAATATGCGTCCGCTACTGCCTGGAAGAAATAGGTTGTTGCGTCAGTATATGTGTACCGTAACCTTTTGGAATTATGATGTAGATTTGATGCTCTCACTTGAAACCGCTCAGTTGCAGCCTTTTTCTCAGCTGGTGTGGCTTTTTGAAGACGATCCGGGTGCGTTCTCCATTTTTTGGACGTGAGCACCGATGTCCCTCATCACTAAGCTTGCATAGAGTCATTTACATACCTCAACGATTCGCGCTTATACGCAGTTCGAACGTCCTCCGTGGACGCGGTTCTCGGGATGTTGAGGAGAACATAGTATTCGGGAAACTTGGAAGATGAATCCATGGGTAATATATAGTCTCAAGGTTTGGTTGCAGGTGGTGATGATGGTGAAGAGGATGATGCAGACGTGGAGGTTGTTGGGGCGAAGGCGGTCAGTCCAGGATACAATGACGTCGAATCTTCCGCCCGGCTTTAAGTCTACAGTCACGAATCGGCATCGGCCGCAACTCCTGCTCGCCAGAGCACTCCTTGGGCTGCTCAGATTGGATTATCGACATTATGCACGAGGGGAAAAGACAGAAAGCATGGCACAGAACACGGGGCACGGAGTTCAAGGCAATCGGCTGGGAGGCGAGCCCACGCGTCCCGTTCTCGTGTGTTGTCATCCGGGCAGACTGCATTGACTTACCCATCTTCAGCAAGCCATAATAGTACGAAACTGCGTGGTTCGCTTGGGAAACTACGTCAATCTTTTGTGCGTGCATGCACTGCATTTAGTCCGTCTCGGGTAGTCATGAATCCAACGACTGCCACCGGATTCAGGTCTCGCAATGGGTCACGCCACATCAAAGGAGGAACTCGTCCAACGGCTCTGGTCTATTCAATGACAATGTCGACTGCGACGATGGCGTTCGGCGTCAATTTCTGGAATGCAGAAACAGCCTCGCATGTCGGCATGGGTTCTTTTTAATAAAGTGCCCGAAACGTAACAGCTCGTACCACATGGAGCTCTAGGCGACGAAACACTTGTCGAATGGATCACGCGGAGCAAAGACTCGAGCCGATGTATAAAAATACTATCGCTAGAATTAACTAGAGACATATTCACTTTCAGCAACCACCTCCCATCACCAACACATCCACCATTTCCAACAATTTCTAATCTATATCTACTGTAATGTTGACCGCATCCATTGCCATCCTCGCCTTGATTGCTACGAGCTTCGCTGCCCCTATCCTGGACTCAGATGATGCCCCTTTGTAAGTGGCTGTGGCTTAATTTGAGCTAAAACTTTGGGCTTACTGGCTTGAACAACTGCGGCGTTCGTAGAGAACGAACGTCGAAGCGGGGAAAGTCCAGCCACGAGGGAATTCCTGTTAGCTTCCACAATAGCGACTGGGGCATCCGAGAGGCGACGCCTCGCCGACCTGACCATCAACCTCATAGTGACACTTTCAGCTCGTACGGCGAATCAAATGTCAACAGAGAATCGAAGGACCAATGGGGATATGGCATGATCAAGCCGGTGCCTGGCAATGTAGAGGGCCTGGAGGATGGAGGCTTTACCGACGATGACGAACCATACGACCTCGCGGGGCCGTCTAGATTTGGTCCCGGTTACCATTAATCGCAGCTACGACTTGGCTACAAATTAAATTCCTGTTGTCTATATCGATAGACCTTTATGTTTCCACAGCTAAAGATAGTTTTATTCCTGCCCCAAGTCCTCGTCCATCGTGTGGCAGCGTGTGTAACTTAGGTTATGACAGTAATGAGATGATTCATAAATTCATACACTTTCAAGAGTGTGTAACTAAAGGGTATACTCGCAAGTGCTGGTAATGGTACAGAGGTGTATTCATGGAGGTTGCTGTGCGAGTACAACAACACCAATCTTTGGCCTAGTAGTGGCGTTAACCACGCTAATTTCCATCCCTGTCGTTCCGCTTTGGCCCACGTGACACCTCGGTCGCCCCGCGACCAGATTCTGGTATTGGATTCAAGGAATTTCACTCCTCAATGCCGCCGTGTTGAGGAAGCCGTACGTCGCCTGATGTTCTAGGATGCACCGCCACCTGACATCAATGAATTCTCGTTTATTGGAATCCGGGGCGACAATATCAGCAATCTCCTTCGCTTGATCACCAACCATGGCAAGTCGATCCACGAAAGCGATTAGAACACAAGTACACGTCTATCGGGGCCGAATTGTGTATTTGCATTGAAAAACATCTTTGCCTTCAGAGGTGAACTTGGTTATTGGGGGATGCACCCGCAATTAGAGCTTATCGGAAAGATGACTCGGACGCACGACCTTCATATTTTTTTTTTTTGGCAAGCTCTTCCGACTAGTTCCTGATCTTGATACGCAGGACTGACTTCAAGCTCAGGATAATAGGCTATTGGTACGGAAGTACCCTGTGCGCCATTCGCAAGGGGACTCCAGAGTTCGAAACCATCAATCTGGGCACCGTCGACCTTTACCAAAAGAGAGACCGGATTATGCATGCAATCCGCATGATAAATCTCTGCTCTTTCCTCCAGCCGTAGCGCGACTATCACGGCATAGAACTTGTACCGATTTCGCGGTAAGGTCAATGGTATCGACAAAATAGAAGCCACTGATAAGGCATTCTCCGTTTTAGAAAAGGGAAAATCATCTCAGTCGGTGATAAAAGTTACGTTCCCCCCCCCAAAAAAACCCCCGATTGAGAACTCCACGTTCAATATCTCCTCAGCTTCTGGACGCTAAAAGCCCTCCAAATGTTGGCAAGGTCCCAGCACCCCATTTCGATAACCCATGGATTCGACCTGTATTTGATCCCGGGAAGATACGAGCTCCTTACTACCATCATAGAAGTCTGGGAGTAGTGATCTTGGTCCTTGGCGTGCCGCAGGTACGTATGTCTACCGCCCTGCATCCTTGCGAATGAGGTCACCCCATTGATCTTGTGCGGGCTTATACACCAACCTACCTTTCCATCGTGGCATAAGTTGGCCAAAAATCATCAAAAGTATTACAGATCGCTCAAAATGGATCCTTATTGACTGGAGGGGATGCCTCAGATAACCCAACCAAAGTCCGCCCTGATTTACAAACCGAAAACCATCCTCCCTCTATGAAGCAAGACAGCCATGGCCCCGAAACCTACATCTGGTCGGTAACGTATCTGTTATACAAGACCCGCCGCATGCCGAACATATCTCAGGAGGTAAAGGATATCAACAATTGGCTCCGCTCACCATCCTCCATACGCAACCTATAACCTACCGTTGGGCAAGGCCGCCCTCCGGATCAGCTACGACTTCGCTCGCAACTTCCGCTCGCCAGAGTACTCACTCTCTGATTGGATTACCGACAGTTTGGCATGGCGGGAAAGGGATAGACAGAACAGCCGCCTGTGATTAAAGCCTGTCGCTTGTCTGACATAGGCGTTGCCAATATACCTGTGTTCAGCAACCCTGATAGCGTGAAACACACCTTTTCGATTCTGGTAATCAGATCAAGTGCGTGTCGCGTCGTATACTACTGGTTCCAGGTGCCTGAAAAGCCTGCAGCGGACCACGACACATAGTCTTGCAGAGGAATTCATCCAGCGGCTCTGGTCCACGGCAATGTCAACTACGATGGAAATATCGGTCTGAACACAGAATCAGTCTTCGCTTCGCATGCCGAGATGAAGTCTCGGTAGTAGCTCTAGGAGGAGGGGGGCGACGAAACGCCTGTTGAACCGATCACATAAAGTAAGTATCAGCTGAAATCGGCTGGGTGACCGCAAGCCATCTGGTTTACCAAGAACGTATATAAATAATTGTCGCTGAAATTCGCTAGAGATGTATTCACATTCATTCAGGCAATTCTGCCCCTCTTCCCCCTCTCCTTCATCAAATTCCCCATATCAACGCCTCCATTTCCACCAGCAATTTTCCAACCTTTTAAACACTAATGACGACCGCATTCATTGCTATCTTTGAGTTGATCGTCCCAGCACTGGCAGTCCCTATCCTTTACCCAACGGGCTCGGATGTTGTCTCTCTGTGAGTGGTTGTGACATAATCTGCGTTAATCAAACTTGGGCTGAGTGGCTTGAACGTTAAAGGCGCCTATAGAGAGAGATGAACGCCCATGTGGGGACAAGGCAGGGACAGAGGCGAATCCTTTGGTGCCCAATGGCACAAGGAGAGGAAAGGCCACTCGTGGCTGGGAGGCCCATCGAAGTCCACCAACGAGCCAGCGAATAAACTAAAGGCGCTGGATGATGGATTCTATCGCTACTCCAAAGGACTCTGTATTGAACAGTTTATGGACAGCAATCCAGAGGAGCCAAAAGGTCAAGACGATAACGACAAGGTTAACAAACCAAAGGCGCTGGATGATGGATCCAATCACTCTTACGCACCCTGTACCGAATAGTCCGGGCCATACTGTAGATACTTCCCACAGTAGCTAGACCGAGGGCCTTCCCAACAGCAATCCAGGGAAGGTCAAGACGAGAATGACAAGATCAAATTTAACGCCCAAGCTTACAATGAGCCATACCACCACACAGAGGTTAGAGTTAATGCAAATAGCAGTAGCTTTGGCCCATCCTACGACCTTCAAAGTTTGGAAGGGATGGAACTCTAATCATTGGGCCCAGCAGCGGCGAAAAGAAAGGCCAGAATGCCAGCCTTCCCTTCATATACTAGACCATCAAAGAGCTTCCCTTTGTGGACTTTATCGCCAAAGGTTCAGAAGGCGACTTGAATTAATCGGGCGCCCAACGCGTACTGCGTCTTTTCATTCCTTGCAATTCCACAAGCGGGTTCAATACATCATCATCTAATAAGGCAATTCGCAAGCGCGATTTTCCTGTTATCAAAAGATGTGGCCTCGGCCGACACTGTAATCTCACTGAGCTGAGCGTATCCTCTGACTGGAAGGAGATACACGCACGGCAACCTGCTTTTCGTAGATTTGCTCGTGCAGGAGCCTTCTCATGAGAAGAACGTTTTCGATTCACACATGGCGTAGGTCTAGCTACCTGCACCCGGGCTGGCGCGAAGAAACGAATAAAGCATTTCGCGCCTCGCATCAAGGCCATTCGTTCGATTCTCTTCCCCAGCATTGGCTAGGGTTAGACCTCGAACCCACATCGACGTCGACTAGTTACTCTGCCGCCATTGTTCAAGCACTGCAGTCCCTTCTAGCGACAGTGGGTCTCGACTCTGCATATTACTTCCAACATCATGAGCGTGCGTCCAGGCACTTCGATCACAAAAGGCACGCCCAACCCAGGTGTGAGTAGGGAAATCACCGATCAAACATCGTTTGTGTCACATTACACAGGAGAAATCCGTTGGCCAAACGGTGATCCTGGTGGCCACGAAGCAATTCTAATCGAGCGCTATTTGTCTTAGGTTTCAGAAGCGATGATACAAGGTATTTAACCATGTTGCGGGTACTAATAGATGGTAATCTTGTTGACACAAACGACTTGGATCTCTTAGTGAGTGGTTGATGGTAGGAGACCGGTAGAATATTATGGAGACGACTGAATAGGCTGGGCCGTAGTTTCCTATTGAGGCGGAATCCCGGAACTTGTATACTCCGGGGCCTGTGAGCGTGTCCTGCTGGTGGTCAAGGGATCGGAGCTCCCTACCAAGGGGTTTTGTCACCTGAAAGCGCTGGATCCTTGCTTCTTGGTCTGGATCCACACGCATGCTTGCCCCCTAAGCTCTAGAACGCCCAGTCCGGGTTCTCTTTTCTGCTTGATCGTCTTCATGGGCGAGTAGGAATGACACTGAGACGCCGCGATAGAGATACACGCACTAGCGTCGAAAGGTGCTCAGACATGAGGTATCGGGACTCTAGCGGCCTGCAGCGATGAGAAGAATAGACTATTAAGGAACGGGATTCTGGACTGTCTGTCAAATTTGTGACACGTCGCTGATAGCAAGGTTGTTCAAGACGGTCCTTGATCGTTTGACATTTATAAGTACGTACCGCACGCCGTTTGGCTCCACATGAGTCTGTTCCCAGTGTTTGGCCGTCTAGATCAGTGCGAGGTAGAAAGCGCCGGCGCTGTTAAGGCCCATTAAAAATAGTAAACGAATCTACATTACTTGGAATGTCCAGAAATAAAATGCGCAGGCGTCGGCCGCCGGCTTGCCTCTTCCAACATCGCTAAATGTGTCAACTCAATCTCTAGTAGCCGCACATCAGAACATGTCACGACGCCCAGATCGTCCAGCTCCTTCATTGCAGCTTTGAACCACGTTCTACAGCTGAACCGCTCCTCACCCCGGGGAGTGACGCCGATTGGGATGCCTTTGCATATCTTCTCCAATGAGTCCATGGAAGTACAAGTCTCATCTAGGCTTCCTAATGGAAGCATGCTCGGCATATTTGTAAGTCGAGAGGTATACATGACGATATTAAGTTTCTCACCGAGCTTAACTACGGCTATTGGCGGTGGTATCTCTCCCACGACTTTTGTGATTGCCTGCTCCTCACTTTTATATGAGGCCGCGCTCGGCACATAGTCTTCTGCGTGTAGCTTATATGCCCTAGTGGTTGATTTTGGAATGAGGAAGGCCCAGTGGAAGGACATGCCGTCACCTCGACTGAAGAGGCCAGCGCAGATGTCGTTGATCTGTGGTGCGTCTCGACGAACGGCCTTGGACATGAGAGAGAGAGCGGTGGTGTTTTTTTGTGGGACGATCCAAGGGGCCTTGCAGCCAGGGGACGAGGGGGCGGTAAGTTCACACAGGACGCGTCTGGAGAGTAGAGAGAGACTTGTGTTGGTAGAGGGGAGATGATGGCGCGTATAAGTAGATGGTCCCTAATGGCGTGGGGAGCGGGAGCGGTAGAGAAGATTTGGAGGAAGGTAGGTGGTAGAGGGAAGACTAGGAATGTGAGATGGCGACCGTTGCACCGCCGCCACGCAAAGGCCGAGGCCTCGACCGGCCGACCTGGGCCAATTAGTGGCGCGGCGGAAGATTGCCCTTTGGTTGCCGTGACCATGACGCCCCTTCCTTCCCCTTTCGATCGAGATTAGACTTTTCCCATACGTTCTAGAAGCGGAAAACATTTGCACCTCATTGGCCAAGACGCAATTTGCACATGCTTAGTGCCACTCGCCTCGGACTCATCCGTCGCATACTCATCTCCCGGACATCTTCATCTTTTATTTTACCTGGAATGATACCTTCATCGGCTCACCCGTCAAAGCGTGCTGTTACTCCTATAGCCGGCACCGTCAAGCGGCCTCGCCTGGATGAACCTGAAAACTTGTCCACACAACACGATGCTCAAGTTGCTGGACCGTCGAATCTCAATCAGGACGTTGTAATGGGTGATGCTGCCCCTGCACCTCGACCTTCCAAGGTGTCAAAGCCCAAAAAATTCAAGAGACCCCCGCCTCCCGAGGCTGGATCGTCTGAGGATGTCATCCTACACGACGTTATGGCATTAATTGGCCCCGATGCAGTGGAAACAGCCACAGCGGCCAAATCGGATTATGCCTCGCCGTTGGAGAAAGGCCAAGAGGTTGAGCTGGTCGTATCCGAGTTGAGCTCAAATGGTGGGTCAAAGCCGCTTGTGGAGCTCTGGGTTGGTAGGTTACGTTACTCATTTCGCTCCACGACTAGGCGAATCCCTTTCTCTTCTGCCTTCACCATCAAAGCCATGGGCTGTATTGGTTCCGTTCGCGCTCCCAGGGGAGATTATCCGCGCACGGGTTTATGCGAGTGCCCGATTCCACTCATTGGCGGACCTCGTGGCTGTTGTGAAACCCAATGAGCAAATGCGTGATATGGACCGCGTCAAATGCCGCTACTTTGGAGTATGCGCTGGATGTCAATACCAGGTAAGTCCAGGCGTTATCCTGCAGGTTCACCGGAAGCATCGAAGCAACCTACCCGCCTTCCCCCCATCAACAGATGCTCTCTTACGAAACTCAACTCGAGCTAAAGAGAAAGGTCGTTGAGAAGGCCTACACACACTTCTCAGGTGATCCATGTCCTTGCATCCGTAATGGTCAGGCGTGGTGCTGACACTGAAGAAAACGGCAGGCCTTCCCACCCACGTCGTCCCTCCAATCCTACCTACCATCCCCTCGCCCAAAACATATGGTTACCGCACCAAGATCACACCTCACTTTGACGTTGCGCCCAACAGTCGAGGTAAACGAAGAGGCAAAGATGCGAAGAGCGACCAGAAAGACGCTACGCCAGCGAAGCCGTTCGATTTGACGATCGGTTTCGGTGAGAAGGGCAGAAGACGAGTGATTGACATTGAAGAATGCGTGATTGCGACGCCTATGCTGAACAAGGCGCTCACACCAGCGAGGGAGAACGTGCAAAGGTGCGTGATGTGTCCTCGGGTTTTCTTGGCCGCTTCGAGGGCTGATCTTCCTGATCTGTGATGGCGACCAGGAATATCGATACCTACAAGCGCGGCGCAACCTTGCTTTTGAGAGACTCCTTGAGACGACCTGCCCCATCGCACGCCAAGGATACTGACATTTCCTCTGGACAGGCTACGGATCCTGTCGCTACACAACCAACAAACCCGACTTCGCCCAATACCACCGAAATCCAATCTATCGAACTCCCAGAGCCTGTCCAGACCCCTAACCCCAGCAGTGATGCGGAAGAGCACATCTGTATCACAGACCACAAAGCCACTGTCCGCGAACGTGTGGGAGATACTCTCTTCGAGTTCCCCGCCGGTTCCTTCTTCCAGAACAACAATTCCGTCCTACCCTCTCTGGTCGAATACGTCCGAAACGCCATCTTTACGCCTAGCACCTCCGAGGCGGATCGACCCACCCACCTCGTCGACACGTACTGCGGCTCAGGCTTGTTCGCCATCTCGCTCGCACCCGCGTTCGTGCACGTCGCTGGTGTGGAGATCTCCGCAGACTCGATCGCATCCGCACGCCAGAACGCCCTTCTCAACGGACTCCCACCATCACCAACATCGCCATCGACATCGCCAGCTTCGAACAAGAACGAATCTATCGTGTTCACAGCGGGCAAATCCGAGTCAATCTTCTCTACCGTGTCCCATTTCCCCGCCGCGCGCACGGTGGTCATCATCGATCCGCCACGGAAAGGTTGCGACAAGCCATTCTTGGAACAGTTAGTAGCTTTTAGGCCCGCGAAGCTGGTCTATGTCAGCTGTAATGTGCACACGCAGGCTAGGGATGTGGGCGATTTGTTGAGGATGATGGAGGGAGCCGGGGCTGAGAAGGGCTTGGACGGGGATGGAACTCGGAAGCAGACGTATGTGATTGAAAGCCTTAGAGGGTTGGATTTGTTCCCGCAGACCTCGCATGTGGAATCTGTGGCGGTACTACGTCTGACAGATGTCAACGGGTAAAACCTTGGAGGGTTCTTGTCTTCGACACTGTGTTAGGTAACATACATCGATGATTGTTATTGGGGAGAGGGACGCAAGCACATAATCGAAGGCACTTGACAACTGGCCAGTTGTACAAGTGGTATCCGCCACTAGTAACGTTTAACGGCGTTGCTCATCAACTAGGCCCCCCCATTCGACCCAGTCACTCTATTTTGGTGAGGCTGAGACTCCCATGAGCAGTTCGATCGAGAAACTCATACTACTGGCGACTCAAATACCATAATGAACAAAAGTAATCCATCTCTCCAGCGGGACTTTCCTCCGCCTTAGCTCTCTCACACCCATGACCAACGCCTTCGCCGCATCTCTACAATCCACCGCCTCGGGTCCGTTCGTATTTATAGAACTCCTCAGCCATAACCGGTCCATCTCGATCATCCATCGCCCACATCATCCCAATTACACTACGGAACCCAGAAAACATCATACCAGTTGCTAGGTTGATCGCTTCATCTGGAGTGGTCTTTTCACCCACAGCGGAGTGACAGGCCGACAAGACGGCAAGTTCGGCCTGTGGAAGGCCATTCTTAATAATATCAAGGAGAGTGAGGGATTCGTCGGGCGATCGGAGCGAGAAACAGGACTTGAACGGCTCCGTTGGATGCTGATGGCCGTGACACGAGAAGTGGGTCCAAGTCGTGTCCATCAAACCTGCCAGTACATTGTCCCTAGTACAATCTTCTCCCTCAGTGATCGTGACCTGTGCTTGTAACTGGCGGATCCCGGTCACCTCGTTTGTTACGTTTGGTAACACTGTCCGTCCTTTGGCTTTAGCCTGAGCAACGACCAATATTCGTGGTCCGGACGCGTTCTTTGCTGGTTGATAATCAGAACGGGAGCCGATGAGACTCGAAAGACTAGTTGTATAGGACGAGACAAAGCGATCGGGGAGGTTCTGTTTACCTTGCTTGAACGGTCCTGCGGCATGAAGTGGGAGCCACCAAGCCACTGATGTCGGCATCCACCAAATGCGTGACCCAGCAGGAAGGCCAAGCGTGACCTCTAATTGGAACACAATTGGTGCAACAATCATTTCCCATAGTTCTCGCAAGACCACCACGAGACCCTCATCGCTCTTGGGTTCGTTGGGACGATTTGTGGTATTTTCAATGAGCATCCTTGCCAGCATTTCAGTGGCAGAGGGTGTTGCTGTCGGAAGCGACACGGGGAGAGGGTTTCCAGTTGCCTTGATGATGACAGCGAAGGAGCCGTCGCTACTGATGTTAACAAGGATCACCGGTCCGCTTGCTGCTGCTTTCTGTAAGCTAGTAAAAGGAGTGACCCCAAGGAAGTTCTCAAGGCCCTCCAATTGGCGGATCTCCTTCACAGTGTGATCCCAGTCAATAACCAGCTTTTGACACCTGGTGTATGCGACTAGTCAGATGGTTTACACAGCCGAAAGGACCAGTGAGCATTACCTTGCAACTTGATCCTCCGAAGCGACTGCACTGTTCATTGAATCTCGGAAGGATAGCGTAGAGGAACGCTGCAGGGCAGAGCTAAGTGCCCGGAACCGATCCGCTAGTTTCTTGTTCAGGACCTCGAGGTTGTTGAGAGGCGTCCGATAGTTGCCCAGTTGTGTGAACAGGAGCGTTCTTCCTCGTTCCGCAATTTCCACAGCTGTGCCGAGCTGGTGTTTCATAATCGCATGCGAAGTAACATCCTCAGCCACATTTTTCTCATTCTTGCTGATGTGTAGCATATGTGTATGAGTATTGGGAATACTAGATGCTGCAAGGAGTAAAGAGTGCTCGAAAAGGTTCATGTATATGGTGTATGCATCTTTGAGCGAGCCCAGGCTGTTCTGACGGGCTGCAACGATCCAGCTTTGAGCTGAAGCGAGACGAACAGACAACGGGGAAAGTGCTTGACCTGCGGCATCCATGTAATGTTGGATACTCTCCTGTAGATCAACAACATTCCTTTTCTGATCAAATCGTGTTTGCAATACCTGGCCAAGGTGGTGGAGAGAAGATGCGCGGCCTGAGTGCGCTATGGGCCATATGGAGAGTGCTTCTTGGTGATGGCTAACACTCTCCTCGAGATCGGCCACATCACCCATCCAAATGAATCGCATTCGTAACGCCTGTCCAAGGTCATCGAGAGAATAGGGGCGACGCGGGTGATCAACCGGCCAGAGGCAGAGCGCTTCCTGGAGATAATGGATGCTCTCGTCAAGATCGGACATGCCATCCGTCCGGCTGAACCGTTTTCTCAGTGCATCCCCGAGGTTATTAAGGGGAAATGGGTGGTCCGAATGACCAATCGGCCAGAGGCAGAGGGCTTCTCGAAGATGACGGATGCACTCCTCGAGGTCGGACATGCGACCTAACCGGTCAAACCGTGTTCCTAGTGCATAGGCGAGATGGGTGAGAGAGACTAGGCGGTCCGAGTGACCCGATAGACAAAGAGAGATGGCTTCTTGATGATAACATATGCACTTGTCGAGATCAGCCAAATTGCCCTTCTGGTTGAACCGCGTTCCCAGTGCACTTCCGAGACTATTAAGGGAATTTGAGCGACCTGTGTGACCCGGTGGACGGAAGGGGAGGGCTTCTCGATGATGGCAGATGCACTCCTCGAGATCGTTAATATCTTCTTTCTGATCGAATCGTGTTCCCAATGCATTGCCGAGGCTGATGAGAGAATCCGAACGGTCTGGATGGCCCAGTGGACGAAACGAGAGGGCTTCTTGGTGGAGACTGATACTCTCCTCAAGATCGGACATGTTACCCATCTGGTCAAATCGTCTTCCCAGTGCGATGCCAAGGTTGTGAAGAGAACCTGGATGGCGTGGCTCATGGAGGGAGAGGGCCTCTCGAAGATGGCAGATACACTCCTCGAGATCGGTAATGTCTCCTTTTTGGTCAAACCTTGTTCCCAATGTGTTGCCGAGGTTGTTGAGAGTGTCTGAGCGGTCTGGGTGACCAGGCGGGCGGAGGGGCAGGACTTCTTGGTTATGACGGATGCTCTCCTCAAGAACGGCCATATCACCCATTTGGTCAAAGAACGTTTCTAATGCGCAAGCGAGGTTGTTGAGTGAATCTGAACGGTCTGGGTGACTTGATGGACGGATGGAGAGGGCTTCTCGATGACAGCAGATGCACTCCTCAAGATCGTTAATGTCTCCTTTATGATCGAACCGTGTTCCCAATGAATCTCCGAGGCTGTTGAGAGAATCCGAGCGGCCTGGGTGGCCTAGTGGACGAAGCGAAAGGGCTTCTTGGTGATGACATATGCTTTCCTCAAGATCGGACATGGTACCTATCCGGTCAAATCTTGTTCCCAACGCGATGCCAAGGCCAGTAAGAGAATCCGAGCGTTCTGAGCGACCCGGTTCATGGAGGGAGAGGGCTTTTCGGAGATGGCAGATGCACTCCTCAAGGTCGGTAATGTCATCTCTTTGTTTGAATCGTACTCCCAAAGCAATGCCGAGGCTATCGAGAAAATGGGAACGTTCTGGATGACCCGGTTCATGGAGGGAGAGGGCTTCTTGAAGATGACAAATGCACTCGTCGAGATCGGCTATATCTCCTGTCTGGTTGAATCGTGTTCCCAATGCATTTCCGAGGCCGCTGAGAGAATCTGAACGGTCTGGGTGACTCGGCGGACGGAGAGAGAGTGCTTCTTGGTGGTGACGGATGCTCTCCTCAAGATCGGACATGTTACCCACCTGGTCAAATCGTGTTCCCAATGCGATGCCGAGGTTGTTGAGAGAATATGTGCGTCCTGGATGACCCGGTTCATGGATGGAGAGGGCTTCTCGAAGCTGACCGATGCATTCATCAAGATCGGCCATATCTCCTGTCTGGCTGAACCGTGTTTCCAATGCGCTTCCAAGGTTGTTGAGGAAAAGTGGGCGGTCTGGGTGGCTCGGCGGACAGAGTGAGAGGGCTTCTCGATAAAGGCGGATACTCTCTACAAGCGCGACCATATCTCCTCTCTGGTTGAACTGTGTTCTCAATGCGCTGCCAAGGTTGTTGAGATGATCTGATCGGTCTGGATGGCCTGGTGGACATAGGGAGAGGGCTTCCTGGTGATGACGGATGTTCTCCTCGAGATCCATCGTGCCTTCTCCTGGAGAACAGCATGTTCTTAATGCGCTTACCGTTCCCGTCAAGGGAAGGTGGGCTGTCCGGAACAACGATCGGACTGGGTGTTAGCACATTCTCCAAGCCCCCAACCCGATCGTCAAGGGCGCCATCGAGCTGAGAAGCAAGGGATTGGTTTGATGTGGCGTTAGAAAATTTTGAGGCGATTTGGGAGAATTTTTTTGTGTTTCTTGTGGCCTGTATTTTATTTTAAAGGAGAGGGCGTGTCGGGTGGGGTAGCTGATAGTTGGTGAATAGCCCATACCAAGTGAGAGTTTGGCTCATCATTAGAATTTGTCCTACCATGCTGTCGATTCATTTAAATCACCCGAAGATGTACAACATGGCTAAACGTGCTGCCCACCTGTTTTTTCTTTCCACTCGCACCTTCGTCCAATCCGCTCTGCAGCACTTTTGTTGCTCTTCGTGTGGTCATTTTACAAATAGCCCTTTCGGCCACGATGCCTTTCGGCTTTGCTTCAATCTGGAAATGAAGCCATCGTATCGGCACTGAATTAGATTGGAGACAGTAATCGGCTCAGACCAAAGGGGACACCACTCCATCAGCAAGCTGTTTCTTTTCGCGATACTGCATAAGGCATTGAGGAGTTAAGGATCAGTACCAAATAGCCTGATGGAATGGTCGTTGCTCTTACCCGTCGTTTTCTAAGAGATCCTGCACAAGAAAGGCCAACTTCTCCATCAATCTGCTCGAAACGCCTCCGCCTTGTTGAAAGAGGGGGCACGCCTTCTCGGTGTCTCCAGCTAGAGACTTCCTCCTCTGAGGCGGGGGCCTCGACCTAGTAATGGAGCAACGAGCAGGTAAACCATTCGTCTGCCATAGATACGCTTGTCTGAGAATAGGCTCGTACATGATTGGTAAAAACACCTGACATGGTGACAGGAAACACAGGAATATGGTATTAGGACTGGGGGATAGGTGGCAAAGACTCTGGGGCTCGAGATTGATATGGCTTGGGTTCATACAAGGTTAGGCTGCGCAGCTGGGTGCACCGCCGAAGGTCGAACGCTTTCCTCATGTTTAATCGCTCACGGGATACAACCCAGATATTTAAAACAGAGCCATTTCCTGGTAGGTTTGAGGGTGGTTAATAACCGCTATTTATTCGCTCATCTCTAGAAGGTTCTTAGCTGACGTGGAGCTTCTTTCTTGGTATGCTGCCCTCTTACTTCGCTCTCGCGTCTGTGCCCATATCGGTTCCGAGATAGTTAGCAGCTCCGGGATAACAAGGAGAGCATGCCCCGAGGCAGAGACATGTCTAAACCTACTTGCATCCTCGTTATCAGGGCCGCTGGAATTCAACGAAACCAAGAGCTCTTAGAAGATCGTTGACCTGCACTTCTTCAGCAGTAGAACAACCGCTTCCAAACTAGGCCCTCAGGGCTCTAGATAGAGATGTTGGCCGAAGTGCCAGCTCTAAGAAGGGAAACATGATGACATTGACCCGCCAATACAATCTCCCCGTGCAACATCTTCTGGGATGGCGACGTAGGGCACGAGAAGCAGGGCTCAGGTCCTTCTAGACAAGATTCTTCTAGCAATTCGTTAATGTTATCATGTGAGGTGAGACCAGACGATCCAGACCGGCAAGTCGTTTCATGTCAATAAAGCATAGACTACAGCAACACGAGCGCTGGATGCCGATCGAGAAGACCCCGGTAGTCCATGGCTGAGGTACAAATCAGACTAGAGCGACCAGGAAAGTATTCGCACGGGAAGATGGACGCATCGAATCGTAAACGCCAACACGACAGCTTCGCCCACTGTACCACTTCCGTGCGGATCTTGAAGAGGCTACGAACCGAGTATGAGGTAGTATAGCGGTGAGAGAAGGCCTATGTGACGGTGGTCACTCCAAGTAGGTTAAGAAGAGGAGCGTATATGCATCCCTGCGCGAGGTGAAATTGGCTGATTGCACTATGGATCTGGCGAAACACGTATCGTTTTTCATGGACCTGGGCACCGTTTGGGTTCGGGAAACAGTGGAGGGGGGAAGCGGCTGGGCTGGCGACTGGTCCAAACGATGCATAAATCGCCATCCATGGGGTCACTACCGATGTAAGGCCACCATTCAAACGGACTACAACAGCGGATATCCGCATCCAGAGCTTTGGCGTTGACAAAAAAGTTGTATTAAAATTGGTGCTGTAAGCGAACGCGCGAGGCAGTAGTCAAACACTAGCGATGGTATCGAAGGCCAGGCGCACCTGTTCGGCTCGCACATCAACCTAATATTGGAGTGGCGTGCTGACCCTCGCTCACAATACATTCAGCTCTAAATCCGTGCGACGCCAGTATATAATTCCCAATACCCGCTGAATATAGTTTATAATACAAGAGATGGCGCACCCGTCTGTGGTATCACTCTGTAGGGACCACCACGCTCCATTCACTCTCTACCTCTCCTAACTGTCGCTTCACGATCTCACCTAGGAACGCCTTCGTCAACGGTCCCATGCCCTCATCCCCTACTGGAATGTTGATATCTTCGCCCTTGTATCCAATGGCCTTGACAGCAGAAACGATGGCCGCGGTGCCTAGTTCGGTGCAAACATAATAATCAACACAACGAGGTCATGAGGTTCCAGGGATGATTAGGGCTTTGTGTACCACAGCCGAACACCTCTAGGAGGCGTCCCTCCTCAGCCGCGTCTTTGACTTCCTTCATCTTGATGTGCCTTTCAGAGACTGTCAGCTTATCGGGTAAGCCAGGAAGCTTGAGTTTCCCGGATGCGTGATCTTGAGCAAGTGATAGGACAGAGTCCCGCGTGACACCAGGAAGAATGACGTCCTCCAATGGTGGCGTGACGAGTTCGGTTGCTGTGCAATCGGTCTGTTAGTGGACGGTCTTGTGGTTTCAGAAATTTTACTCACTCCCGTCAGCCTTCTTTAAGACAACGAACCTATCGGAAAGAGTCAGCGACGATGATTTGATATTATTTCCGATCCTTAGATCAACCTACAGGTTCATCGTTCCAACCTATTTACGGGAAATTTCAGTGGAATGTTCATCAAAGTGGCATACGCAAACTAACCTCCGTCAAATAATGCTCCTCCCCAAGGAGCCACAGATTCTGGTCATAGCCTGCTTTGTTGGCTTCGCCTTGCGGGACTAAGCAAGGCGCGTAATTCGCTCCGAGCTTGTAGCCACCAGTCCCACCGGGCACGGCCCTAACGTATTCGGTCGTGGCGAGGAGCTTGACGGGTTTGAAGCCACCTCTGTAGTACGGCCCAACGGGAGAGCAGATGACAAAGAGCAACGCCTTGTTGGGAGGACTAACGCCAAGCATAGTCTGGACACCGACTAAATCATGTCGTCAGCCAATAAAGCCGACATGCTATTCAGAGTCTCCACACGTACTGAGAGTAGGTCGGATATATAGACTGTATCCTTTCTCTTGAGGGATCCAGTGGGCGTCGGTCGCGACCAGCTTCTTGATAAGTTTCAAAAGCTCATCACCGTCAAACGTCTAAATTCCCATCCAAGGGCATTAGCTTTGCTTTCATCTCATCAACCCTATGAAAGAGAAGTAAACGTACAGGTAAAGCCACGCGCCCGGCACTTCGGGCCATCCGTTTCATGTTCATATCCGGCCGGAACAAGGTCACCTTACCGTTCTCGTCACGGTATGCCTTCATCCCTTCGAAAATGGTCTGACAATAGTGTAACACTGAAGCGCTTGGATCAAGAATAAGCGGTTCGTCTGTAAAAAAACGCGTCAGATGAGCACTCGCGATAAAGTCGGAAGAGGTGAGGCTTACACGGATGGATGCGAGGAGTGCCCCATCCCTCCTTCTGTGTCCACGGTATAGAGAGCATATGATCCGTCTTAAGATAACAGCAGATACATAAGCATTATATCGGTGATGAGGAGCGCTGTGGGTTCACTTACGAATGTGTGCCCGAACTTGAGCTCATGGGCTGGGAGTAGTTCCTTCGGCGATGTATTCTGTTCAAAGTAGAGCCGCGACGCCTAGCGTGAGGTACATCATTCGTTAGTTTTTCTCAGTCCCCTTCAAAGCCGAACGATGTATGAAGGTGCTAACGTCGATGTCGGCTTTGGACGGGTCCTTCATGATATCCTGAGGGACCGGCTGTGTCACCGGTTTGGTATTAGTGCTCTGTGCACGTCTCTGATGAACGTTGAGGGTTGGTGCTAGCCCTGCTGTTCGCGATGATGAGCGCCATAGCTGACGAGTGAGGAGGCGTCTGCTAATGTTGAGGGCCATCTCGATTGAAATAAAGTGTCGTGTCGCGGTTCCTTCCGTTGGGATTTAAATGCCTAAGCAATTGCGGGGGTACCCATCCTCCCACCGTCGAATTATCGACTGTGCACCCAACTTGCACTCTTTTGGCACCGTTTCACCGATCTTCTAAATCAGAAAGCATGGGCTCCCGACAAGCACGAAATATTGTGCGCAGTATATTGGGAACGTCAGAGACACCCCTCTCGACGAAACAGGTCTACGAACTCGCTTGGAAGCGGTTTCCTCAAGCGGCCGTCTCACAATCCGAATCCAAGTACCCTAGTCCGCCACTATCTGCCAAAGAACACTATGAACGGAAGCAACCGCCATTGCCGCCACGGGGAGTATCCCATCCCATTCCTTCCATGAAGTTGGTCCTCTCAATCACCCTTTTTCGTAGAGCACCAAACTGATATTATATATTTAGACACCTCAAGACCCGTGTCCTCCCGTTGCTCGTTGCTCGAAGTGAAGTAGAGAAGGTCTACACCACAAGAGCGCAAGCTGTTGAAGAGCCAAAGGATGCCATCAAATCCAAAGGCCGAGCATCAACAGCGGCGTCAACGTCTTCCCCAGCCATTGCCGCTAAGGCATGGCTGTGGCGAATCCATCCGACGTCCAAGGAGAAAGAGATCCCGAAAACACCTAATGACGCGGAGTGGAAATGGGAGGCGCCAGTCAAAGCGGTGCCAAAGACCCATGCAGAGATGTACCCTCTACCGGAGAACATCCACCTGAATCCAAGACGTAGGCGCGCAAGGATAGCCAAGGTAGCGAGGGAGAAGGTGTGGGTGGCAGAGGTTGCAAAGGCAGTAGAGGCGGGGAGGAGGGCAGCTGAGAAGCGAGCGGCCAAGGCAGCGACTTAGTGGGCTTCTGGGCCGTTCCCGAAGTTCAATCATAGGTTTGTAGGTCTACTAGGGATCTAGAGTACTGAAATCCCTGTGCTTATCATACTTTTCCTCGTGATCAGACACGGATCTTTTGGATGACTCTTGTCCCATGGTTGACCTACCCGCGCGTGTGGAATCTAGAACCAGTCCCAAAGCCGGGAGCTCCCTGCGCCTTGCTGCAAATTTCACGTATTTTCTCTAGAAAGAAACCAGTGGAACGGACTGATTCACGTCAATACAATGGTACGAGTCACGGTCACACCAACGCTGAGTTAAGATGCCTTTCCCAGCGAATGAGGGCCCGAACTCCCAGACCGGAGAGGCAATGCTAAGTACATATGACCATTTCACGAGCGTGTCAGGGGTATGGCGCAATCCCCATTCAAGCAACGCATGGCACGTTGACTATTTTCACGTACTAAAAGCATATATAAAGTCTCTCGTACGAGAGAACGAACGTGTTCCTCAAACTCCCCAACCATCTTACCAAATGTCCTTCCCTCAAATGTCGTTCCTGTCAATCAGGAGACTCTCGAACGGTCTAGGACTGACACAGCGCGAAGAGGTGAGCAAGTGCATCGCGCAGATTAGATTCGGACAGAGATCGGACCAGGAACAAGCGCGCTGACTCGCGAAATTGCGTGCTTGACCACCATCAGCCTCAGTCTAAGCCCTCGTTAGAGTCGATCCCAAGAGCCCTAGTCAACGATACGATCACAATCACTCCATCGCCTTCCATGTCCATCCCATCCGCTCGTCCCATCCCCAGCCATGGCCGTGCCAACTCTGTTCAGACCTCCGATATGGTCATGCCACTCTCATCCTCTCCTGGCGTCCCCTACGGCAGCAGCTTACACAGATCTGGCTCTATAAACACACCGTCCTCACCCAAGATTGGCTTCGGCGGGCTCTCCTTGACTGACCGACCACCTCGCGTCTTGCATCCAGTGGACTCGGGCGATCTGAAGTTGCTACTAGTGGAGAACGTATCTCAAGACGCTGTCAAGTCCTTCAAGGATCACGGTTTCCAGGTGGACTTCCATACCAAGAGCTTGTCTGAGGACGAGCTCGTAGCCAAGATCGGGGACTACCATGCCATCGGGATTCGGAGTAAGACGAAGATCACTGCGCGCGTTCTGAATGCAGCGGCCAAGGTACGTTATCTTATCTCTCACGACGGCGACCTTCGAATGCTCGAAGGGAAGGGACCACGAAAGTATGTCTATTTCATAATGTCGAAGATTGTTGAGACACGGTCAAGGTTTCGTGGCCCCCTCGAGCGGAATTCGTCGCCGTTGTGTTACTTCACAGTATCCAACTCACTCGCTCTTCTCCGCGCGCGCTTTATTAGCTCCTCGTCATCGGCTGCTTCTGTATCGGTACGAACCAAGTCGACCTTGATGCGGCGGCCAAAGCAGGCATCCCCGTATTCAATTCCCCCTTCTCCAACTCCCGTTCTGTCGCCGAACTTGTCATATCCGAGGTTATCGCCCTCTCCCGACAACTCGTCGATCGCGCGAGCGAGATGCGCGCCGGTACATGGAACAAGGTCTCCAAGGGCTGCTGGGAGATCCGAGGGAAGACGCTCGGTATCGTCGGATACGGACACATCGGGAGTCAACTCAGCGTCTTAGCGGAAGCGTTTGGTATGAGGGTGCTCTACTATGACATCGTCAACCTCATGCCGCTAGGGAGCGCGAGTCAAGTTAATACACTTGAAGACCTCCTCTCGAACTCGGACTTCGTCAGTTTACACGTCCCAGAACTCCTCGAAACGATCAACATGATCTCCACTGCCCAGTTCCAAGCGATGAAGGAAGGCTCATACTTGATCAACAACGCTCGTGGAAAGGTCGTCGACATTCCCGCACTCGTCGTCGCTCTCAAATCGAAGAAACTTGCTGGATGCGCCGTGGACGTGTACCCCTCCGAACCAGGAGCGAATGGCCCCAACACCTTCACAAACAAACTCAACTCCTGGACTTCTGAGCTCCAGTCCCTCCCCAACGTGATCATGACCCCTCACATCGGTGGATCGACCGAAGAGGCCCAACGCATGATCGGGTTCGAGGTTTCCTCGGCACTCACGCGATACCTCACCTATGGATCTACTATGGGCGCGGTGAACTTCCCGGAAGTCGATTTGCGACCGATCGGTGCGGATCAGACCGACTTCGTTCGCGTATGCCATGCGCACAAGAACGAGCCGGGTGTGCTGAGGCAGGTCAATGAGGCGCTCAGCGAGTTCAACGTAGAGAAGCAGTACTCAGACTCCAAGGGCGACGTGGCGTATCTCATGGCCGATATCTCTGGCGTGAGCGATCAGGATTTGAAGGTCTTGCAGGATAGGATCAGGCAGACGAAGAGCAATATCATCACGAGGTTGTTGTCATAGATCTAGCGCGGCTTGTACGTTTCATTCCCTCATTACTCCGTCCCGTTGTTTCCAAAAACGCTTCAACGCGATCCATCACATCTGTAGATCTTAGTCATTCATCATGATCTCGTGCATGCAATATAAAATGTTTTGAATATCAACCTCCGTATTACAGTAACGATAGTGAGAATGGGTATTGTATGCGCGAGGCAGCAGTAGAACGGAATCAAACCATGCAATGAAAACAGAACCTCAAACCTCCTCTTCAGGATCGCCGATACCATGCGCAAGAATAGCAAAGTGTCCTTCGCTTTCCGGGAGACATGGCGAGTCGTAGATCCTGCAGACACGAGTGTTTCCGCGTCCTTTCTTGAGCTGTAATCTGGAAAAGCGTTTGCGGCCCTCGTTGAGTTGTGGCCTCAGATTCGATTAAACAAGCTGCGTACCTTGTAGTAGAAGCATGTGCCATAATATTCCCCCCAATGGGCTTCTTGTCGTTACCTGCGTACATAGACGCTTGGGCATCCGGAGAAGACATAACTTGATTCGTCACAACAACAGCAATGCCGAACTGTGAAGCAGGTTGATCAGTTGTCAATGCCATTATAAAGAGTGGCTGAGAGCCCAACCTCGTCCGCCAACCGCAAAAGGGTCCGCAAGAACTTCCCAAGATGGCTCTGCCTCGCAGACAACTCTCCTCGACCATTGAAGTCCGTACGGTACAACGCAGTAGCGGAGTCCACAATCAAGAGTGAGAATCTGAGGAAAGCGCAACATCAGGATCAACGTTCTCAACTTGCAAGCCAGGTCCGATTTACCTAGACTCCGCCATCAGCGCACTGGCCTGGATTAGTAGCTGGTTCTGATGATCAGCGTTGTACGCTCTCGCATATGCCACGTTGTTCAGAACATCTTCGCCCTCAAGTCCGTACCGCTCGGCCACGGCGAGCAAACGCACGGGACGAAATGTCCCCTCCGTGTCGATATACAGGCACTTGCCCTCACCACCTCCCATTGATGTCGGTAACTATGTTTATAGTTTGAGAGCACGGTCAATCCAAGCTCTACTCAAGTCGATCAGCATACTTACCTGACAGGTTACAGCCAGAGTGTGGCAAATTTGAGATTTTCCAGTCCTGAACTCGCCAAACAGTTCGGTGATTGAACCGGTTTCAATGCCACCTATGAACGCAAACCAAAGAAATGTTAGACCTAGGAGTACAATGTCGCAGGAGAATTCAGAGTTTTTCCTACCCCCCAATAAAGTATCTAGCTGCGTAGAACCTGTTGTGATGTGGACAAGTTCGGACCGCATGGCGTGAATGACTGAAGCACTCTTGAACCCCATTGGTACAATCTTTTGCGCTGAAAGGGCATAATCATATTCAGCGGGTGTATAACACGAGTGAGATGATCGGTATCTGCCCACCTTCCGCAATAATTTTATCTGCTTTCTGATCCGAAATGCCCTTGATAGCAGCCAACACTTTCTTCGGTGTAAATGCCACAGATTCGACGGTATGAAGGCCTGCCTCAGACAGCTTTTTGCAATCTTGTGGTGTTATGCCTGCTTCCTGTTCCAAAGGCAAAGAGACGCGTCAGCCATCTGTTCCCCAGGAGAATGCCCGTATGTAATACCTGGAGTTTGCTAACGAGCATTGGCCCAGTGAAACCGAGGAGGCCCTCGTCATCCTCTGGTCGTTGAGATAGCTGGGAGGCCTGTGACATCGCGCTTGCTGGTGGTGTGTTAATAGGTTGAATTGGAGAGTCGGAATTTGAAGCGCGTTGAGTGGTGTGGAATTACGGATTCAGAACGAGACTGAGCAAAACGCGTAAACAACGTCACACCTTCAATCACGTGGTTTGAGGTCTTTCAAAAGTCGCATTACCTATTTCTAGATCTATACATAGTCACAAAGGATTTTGGAGGAGTAAAGTTACGTCCTATCTAATTTATGAATTCTGAGAGTACTTGTCATCGCCCCAGCTTGCATAAGCGTCATTACTCCTCCCACCCATCCGCCGCTCAGCCTCCACCATTGCATCAAATTTCTCCTGCTCGCTCAACTCAGGGTCTCCTTGATCCAGAAACACAGACTGTGCATCGTCAGACGATCGAGGTGCAGCTTCAGATCGAAAGACGTCATCCGCTGGGGCGGTACTAGATGTAGAGGTCGGGGGTAGGCGCTCTCGTTCCTGCCGCTGTCGAATGAGATCCCATGCTGTCGGTTGTGCAGATTGATTGCGACCTCGGATTTCGTCCCAGCGCGTGGAATCAGTAGGAGGTTTTGGCTTTGATGTTGGGGAAGATTGGTTGTCGAATGCATGGTCGACGCTATTTGAAGCAGGGGAACGTGGAGACTGAAAGCCATCGCCTGCAACGAGATTAGAATAAACCAGCAATGAGTTCAAATATCTGACGGGGCGCGGAGGATGGGCTGAACAACTCAGCGAGAATGAACCTAACCTCGAACAGTCTGGAAAGCTTGTTCATCTTTATCCGGCTGACTCGCAGAGCCGCTCTCTTCTACATATTGACCTTGCTTATCCCCCTGACCAATAGGTTGCCCGATGACGATGCCGTACGTCCAACTAATTGCCACTACTTCTTGCCCACGCTGGGCTAGCTGAGCGTCCTTGATCGCTTTCACAGCGATCTTATAACCCTCTTGGTTCTCCAAAGAGTTGTAGTTCCTCCTCATCACTCTCCCAGCAACGTAATGACCGGCATAAGTGCCAGTGATGCCTGCCGTTCCGACGATGCTGGCTCGAGTGAACATTTTGGCAATGGTGCGTGTACCAGGTTTAAATTTGGTCAAACTGAAAGCAATTTGGGCAAATGCGAGTCCTCCTGCAATCTGTTGGACGCATATAAACCCGCGATACAGTTAGCGAGATCGAATTCTTCATAAGAGGAGAAGTAACAAAGCCAAGAATAAGTGGTTGCTGACAGGATAGATGTGCGGCGTAGTGGTATTGTTCATGCAATTGATATCATTTTTGGTGAGATTCCCCAATTCCATCTGTTCTTGAACAGCCTCATCGTCTGTTCGGAGTTGGAACTGCATGCTGGTTAGATGGGAAGAGAGCGTGCGATACGATTGAACTGACACGGCGACCTGCTGACTGAGCACCTAAAAAGGCACAGCCGTCTCATCGACATGAACAACTCCATGTTGCTGAAAATATTCAACTGCATCATCTTATTTTCCCAAGCAATATCCAGTAGATACTGGGTGTTATCCAATTAGAGCTTGCGAAGGAAGAAACTGATCTTTACTCTAACTCAGAAAGGCGGAAATAGAAGTTTTGGCCACAAGTTCTGTCTGTTGGCAGAACCCCCGAGAGACAGAAATGGGCATGGTATGCGGGAAATAGAAGGAGTCCAGTAGCCGAGGGCTCACAAAAAGGCGATGAGCTCGATGTGCATGCCAAGCGTCATATCTGTAGGTCTTCCGAAAGAATCACCAGCTTGCTCCCTCAATATGCAACTTGGTGCCAGGAGCAGAGTCTAATATAAGATTGAGCATAACTTCGAATACAGGCAACCGCCAACACCCTGGTTTCCTTGCGCCACCCACCTCGAATCGCTTTCATTCGTTAAATCCGCAATGTCCGGTGTACGAAGCCCGCTGCTCTCGATGCCAACCCCACGGAATACATTGGACTGTGCATCGCCTTCGCCAGATCAGTGTATCCACTGTGGTTTATATGCCGTTACTTTTCTGCTCACACAGGGGCCTCCGCCGATGGCTGACTCGTACGGTGTATGGGGTCGGATATTTATTTCCGTCCATCGACCTTCTCGGCGTCATAGACATCGCCACCAAAATGCCCTAACACATGGTGGCTCTAGATCCAACTCTATTGAAAAACGGTGGCTGCAAGTCCTGAAATATATGGACATGGGCCTGGCATTAAACGCTCAAAACATTCTGATTACACTGCAGCTTTGCTAGCCGAGCTGAAGTGTGAACAGTAATGGTTCCTTGCGCAGGCTCCTTTAGCTGTATCTTTTGAAAGCACTGCCCTTCTGATGAACAGGGATCAATTGTTCTTTTGGCTGTCGACCTTAAAACCACACCACTTGCAGCCCCATCCTCGATCCTATCTCTCAGTACGGTTCTCTCATCATCCGCAGGTTCGACGCGGACCACTTTATACCTTTCGATATTGAGGTTGATACTTTGCAGTTTATATCAAAAGATCACGATCAGAAACAAGCCGCGTACTCATATATCCACTTCTCCTTTCCAGTAGCCCGGCTATCGGCATCTTTACCACCACCCTTCCATGAGCCCGAATAATGTGAGGGCTTCAGATATATCCGCCTCAGGACCCAGGTCCTCGCATGGCGGGCAATCCTCCGCTTACTCACCCCCGTCAACGGCATCCTCCGCCCACGGGACTCCACCAACCGGCCTCCAACCCTCTTACCCTACTGAATGGATCCCATCATCACAGGCTCCGATCACAGGCTCTGCTGTTGGTCCTATGGCCTCATCAACGGCACCCTCTCGACGCACAATGTCCGAGGCGGACACCTACAGAGGTCTCACACTCGCGGACTTGGCAGATCCGGAGCCAGGGAACGACCCTGGATATTCGAAACGTGCCCTGATTCAAGTCGCGATTCAAAGCTCCGCGAACCAAAGGCTTCGCCAATCCGAGATTCGGGAAGCCATCATGGAGCGCTTCCCTTTCTTCCGGACGGCTGGGAAAACGTGGCAGTAAGTCTCTGCTGATATAACACACCCGTAGCATAGAATCCTGATAAGATGGCTATCTTTTATAGACATTCGCTTCGTCATGCACTCACGAATAACAAATGTTTTTACAAAGTCCCAAGACTGGCCAGGGAGCCGGGAAGAGGAGCATACTGGGCGTATGAGTATGTACCAAAATCGAGAGCGGTCGCAAGGGTCAACCCTACGCGACGCATGAGAATTGATCGACCTACATCCCCGCCCGGCGAAGGGGCAGGGAGCAGTAGTCAACAACTTCAAGGACACGAAGTCAGCCTGCCCAACGCACCTGCACAATCGATGCGTAGTGAAGCTGGACATTTTGACCCTTCCTCTATTCCTCTACCGTCCCCAGAACCGACACCGGTGTACTTTCCAACAGACCTGCCTCTCTTCTTCGGGGACGATGTGGTGGCTTCCGGTTCTACTGCCAATCCACGCTTCCCAAGCCTGACTCACATCGAACATTCATCTGGGATGTCATCGCATCACGCGTCGCTATTTCCTGGAAGCGCAACGATGGGAGAAGAGACGCCTTTCCTTATTCCATCGACGACTATCGCCCCAGCTCAGCGCAGTAATTATAGCGCATCAGTTGTATCCACGTCTCCGCCTCAGGACGAATCACCATCTCGTCAACAGCATCCCACCGCCGCCGGACGTTCGGCGACCGGCCCCGGGTTCCATCTCCACGCCACTCATACTCAACCACAACCACAACAACGAATGACCTATCCATTTGTCACTTCGCCCTTCGTATATCCAGACATGGGAGGTCCATCTCAAGCTCAAGCTCAACCACAATATGCACCGCAAGATTCGTTCGTCCCCGGTCCGTTCCATTTACTGTCAGAGCCATCCACGTGGACATCAACAGCGTCTCATCAACAACAACTTTCAACATATGATTATCAACATCAGCAACGTATTGCTCAGCCCCAACAGCAGTTCCAAATCTCTCCATCTGTCGCGGTCAGGAACGCCCTAGGCGACGTCGGGTACGCGCGACTGTCAAATTTGCCGCCGCCGCTATCACTGGCATCAGCCACAGCAGAGGGCTTGAGATCGAACATAAGTGCCAGCTCAGCTTCAACTTCGCATGTTCCCCATCCTCAGCTGCGTAATGCATCCAGTTGGCAAGCCAATCTGCCTCCACCACCGGGGCCATCGACTAGCAATCTCAGCAGCGGCGGTGCCGGTTTGTCTTACTCACTGGACTCGGGGTCTGTATCCACGAGCTGGGATGCACGCGGTGCAACACAGTGGTCAGATAGCTTGTCGTTCGACTGGAACGCGGAACAGCCGCAACCACGGAGACGTGGGTGAGATGGACGCGAGAGCCGGGTTGTGATATGCGGAAGTGATGGCGCAGTAATGTGCTGGAATCGGGCAAGTCGCTGTTCTGATTATTTTTATACAATTCGTGTTTTAGCTCTGTGTTCGACGCTTTTCACGCATGTATCGATAAAAGATATGTTTAAATTCCCTTCTCTGATCTGCAAATAAAAACAGTTTCGCCTTAGTTCCCTATCGCAAGTAGCGTGTGATAGTGGTGCTCGTCGGTGTGTGACCGACTCTCAGCGAAATGAACATACCGTAATCCTGGTATCCGGACCTCTTGGTTCTTTCTTAAGCCAGTCTTGGACACGCGGTATCAAGCGTCGAATCGGCGGTGACCTTGCCTTCCTTGTCTTCTGGATTATAAAGATTCGAAAGAGGGACCTTCAGGTCAGTCGTAGGAGCATGGGGACTGCTGAGGCATCTCAGGGGAGTTGACCGCTATTACTGTGAAATAGACCCTGAAAATAATAGGACCAATGTGCACGCGATTAGCGCCATTGCCATCTCTCTCTCGTCCTTTGCACAATGGGAGATTCACATTGTAATTGTATCTAGTCTACGTTCTTCGAAAGTGGGACAGGCATGCCCTGATGATCATCGGTAATTTAATGTTGCTATAGATATTGAAGTAAACGTCATTGGCAGTTGCTGTGTGGAGGTTTTGACGCCCAGGACGGAGCTCCTAGTGCACCCTCCGTAATATTTGTCCTTAGAGAGGTTGAAGTGAGGAGTTATTCAAATTGGTGGACACTAATTCCTAGGTCTGATGCAAAGGGTCGGGAGCGAGGCATATGATTTCTCTCACAAGTAAAGGTATTTTATAGCAATGGATCAGACGTTTTGCATTCGCGACATGGCATTGGAAGTGGTGCGGCGTACCTGGCGGCGTCTTCGCCGATCCATTTGGCACTGAGCCTTCCATTCACCCTTCTGGTCCTGGTTCCCCCACAAGTCGGCTATTCTCGGCCAGATAATTTCTGGATATCTTTCTAGGAGATTGGGCACCAGGTCAATGAACACTGCTACTTCGCTTGGACCGATTGGAAGATCCAAATTTTGGCCGTCAACTCCTCGTTCCTTTCTCACATCTTTATGCCAAAGGCCACGCTTCCAACCTTTGCATCGTAATATCTCGGTCGCTCAACTACCATCCTCGTCTTTTTTGTCTCCGTCCTCCCGCATTTCATCGTGGCCTCGCTCTTCTACGCAATGTCGTCGATTCGCCTCGTTGCTTACACAACCAGACGCCGTTACCTCCGTGCCACCACTACCACCATCGCCGCTACCGACCCCCATGGAGAGCCATGGACACTTTGACCTCGAACAACGCGTTAAGCTTGACTACACCGATGTCACCCTTTCTAAGTGGCGTAGCAGAGAGACTGGTCTCTCCGTCGTCCATGTGGATTATGAATGTTGGTGTTTTGATCCTTTCAGATGTGACTTCGAACCTGGGGCAATTTCCTAACCACCCTTTATCGCCCCAAACCAGCCCCACTCGTAAAAGGGTATTTTGTTGTACGGACAGAGAGTGAGTGATTTCATGATCTTAGCTTTACGCTTCTCAGACTTAAAAATATTTTTCTCGTTTTTCAGTCTTCGATGACAGCGGTTGCCCTCATACTCTGGAACAGTACGTCGTGACTCCAACCCACGATAAATCTATCAAGTCGTTGACTAGGCTCTTGCAGTCTTGTATTCCTGGGATCGGAGAAGTATCCATATAAGGGGGTGCTAGACAACCTCGCCAATCGTGCATTCTCAGCTGGGACCAACGCGGTGCGTCCTGCCTCCTCAAATAGGGTATACTGAGATGATGCTCATACTACGTGATTTGTGTTGGTTGTATTGTCCAGTGGACAGACACGGATCATACCGCATATACTATCTCTACCGCAGGTCAAGACGGGTGAGCAGCTGAAGTCCACCCCAAGTCTAGAGGCCTGGACAAAGACTGAAAAGGACCCTGGTATTCTGGTAGATTCTTGAGGTTACTTCCTGTCTACGTCGATCATATTCTCTACCCCACAATGACCGATAACGGTATGTCTAAAAACCCAAGGAAGGCAGGACAGCACTGCTGAACTTGTGGAAACAGGGTTTGTTACAGAGGTCCACCATATCAACGGGAAGGCGGAGGATGCCGGGGTAGTCTATGCAGAGGTAGGTTCAAGTGATTAAATGCCCTCCTCTTCTTGAGCTCATTACCATATTTGTGATGGCCAATGAACTCATCTCATAACAGATGCAAGGTCGAGAACAAACCCCAGGCGACCTCATGGCCCTAAAATCCCAGCGCCTCGTTTATCCTGAGGGAAGCGCGTACCGAAGTGAGACTGGAGGCTTAATGGAAGCTTTGAGAGTACTCACACCAGGAAAGAGTGAGGGCCATACTCCAATATACTTTTAGCTTTCGCAGGCCCTCCACACTCACCTCTATCTTCACCGAGAAAGTCCGTGACTATCATCGATCATATTATGTTCCGCACAATCTCTCCCTTATTGTGGCCGGCCGACTCTCCACAGAGGCACTGCTCGACATCTTACAAACTCAAGTGGAACCGACGATCTTGAAGCATGGTCAGACCGGTCCTCCCCAGGGATGGAAACGCCCGTAAGTCAACCGGTTCTTGTCTCAATCCTTATTCTCCTTCACTCCAGCTCATTTAACATGACAACAGCTTTATGGAAACACCGAGTATTGGCTTACCCAAGATTGGCAAGCCCATCACGGCAACGGTAGACTTCCCTGAAAAGGACGAGAGCCAAGGCGAGATTCAGATGTGCTTCGTGGGGCCACCGCCAAAGGACATCTTGTCTAGAAAGGTCTGTAATCTCCGTTCAAGCAGCGCTGCGTTTGAGAATTATCCATTCGCTGAATGTTGTTCGCGTCTCCGTCAAGGCTCTCGACCTTCTGGCGCTTTACCTGACAGACTCGCCAGTTGCACCACTGACGAAGGAATACGTTGAGATTCCTGCACCCCTCTGGTATTCTCATTTGCGTTGTATTTTCAAGGGATTGTCACTGACTTCTCTTTGTACTTGATCACTGTTTACTTTACAGCACGTACATCTATTTCAATGAGAACACCCGCGCATCTTTCACCGCGCTCGAGGTGTACTTCGGCTCTGTGCCTACGGAACATCTAGATGGGCTAGGCGAGAAGTTCAAGGCCAGTCTGGAAAAGATTGTCAGCGACAAGGAAGGAATAGATATGGAGCGGATGAAGATGATCATCAAGCGAGATAGGCTCAAGCTCTTGAATGAACTTGACGCCTCTGGAGGAGATTACTTCACTACCAACATTATCGGTGGTACGTGTAACTGCTAGGAGACCTTTCTCGTTCACTGAGCGATGCCTTGCTGTTCACTAGACTTTTTATACGGCGCTAACGATGGGAGTGACCTTGCTCCGCTTATGGCTGAAATGGAAAGATACACAACCTTGTCGAGTTGGACGAGTGAGCAGTGGTCACAACTTCTCAAACGGTGCGTCCAAATCTGTGGCTGCCGGAGTATTTCCCACTTATTGCACTCCGTTTCTTTTATCATCCATAGCTACTACGTGGATTCTACCCCTGTTACTGTCCGTGGGAAGCCCTCTGCTGTCCTTCCTGGCAAACTGGAGTCCGACGAGAAGGCGCGGATCGCGGCGCAGAAGGAGAGCCTAGGTGAAGAAGGTCTAGCTCGCGCCATTAAACTCCTTGAGGAAGCCAAAAAGGAACACGAGCGACCTATTCCATCGGGGATGTTAACGAGCTTCAAGGTTCCTGAGCTGTCGTCCATATCATGGATCCCCGTCGAGAGCGCCTGGAACAGAAAGCAAGATATGCCTTCGACATTGTCAAGGATAGAGAACGCCCTCCAAGAACATGTCGCCAAAGATACCACTCAACTTCCGTTCTTCGTAGAATTTGATCACGTGAAAGTGCGTGTCTTGATGATCCTTTCAGATCCAGAACCTGATGAATCTCCATTTTCAAGTCGACCTTCGTCAACATCAATGCATATCTGTCGACTGCGGATTTGCCTGATCGGCTTCGTCCGTGCGTGACTGAAAGTCTAGGCTGATAACTTCACTCCACTCAACGTCGCCATTCTTTCCCCCACCACAGGTACCTGAGCATATACCTTGCATCGTTTTATTCCCTTCCAGTAACGCGAGCAGACGGCACCAAACTTGCACACGAGGAAGTCATCAAACAGCTTGACAACTATACGGTCTCGTACGACAGTGCACTTGGCTGCCAGGAATACTTCCAGAACCTCCTCCGTTTCAGTATTAAAGTGGAAGTCGGACAGTATGAAGCAGGTGTCTCTTGGTTGAAAGATCTGATTTATTCGGCTGATTTCACACCAGAAAGGTAACTGTTGCATTCGAGTTTAAAGTCCCTGATTCTATCTGACGCCGAGTGTTTTCCGTTCAAACAGACTTGAGGTGACGATAGCTAAAGTATTGCAAAGCTTGCCTGAGATGAAACGTGATGGAAACACTGTGCTTGGTGCAGTGCATGGACAAGTGTTGTTCAACGAGTCATCGACGAACCAGGCCTCGAGCGTTCTCGCGCTGTTGGATGCCATCCCACTGTTGGCAGAACAACTAAAGAGCGACCCTGAAGCAGTTATAAGGGATTTCAAGGCCATCCGTGATAGCAGTGAGTGTTCCTTCAGAGTCACTACTTTAGAGATGTTGATCATCCAGCTTCGCAGTTACGGCGTCGCATGGAGTTAGGTTCTCCGTTACCGGAAATATCTTGGCAGTACCCACACCTCGAAAGCCTTGGAGTGTGTTCCAAGCGCTGGCGGTTAGTTGGCAAAGATTCCTTGGTCGGTTTGATTTGGCTGCTTACCAGATGCGACCTGTCAGGCGACCCCATTGCAACAACCTCCTTCATCATCTGGATCCCTGACGGCACTAGGCGAAGAACCTAAGCACCGGGTAAATCCTCCACCCACGTTCTCAGTCACGCTTCCTCCATTCTACGGCACTAATAACTGGCATTACCACATAGGCAATCGTCGTCACGTTACCGCCAATCGAGAGCAGCTATGCATTGCACACCACGAAATCCATTTCAGGCTTCGCTCATGCCGATTATGCCGCGCTCAGAGTAGCATGCGAGGTGTTGGATGGCACCGAAAGCTACCTCTGGGTGAGTTTTCTCACTATCAGGCTCCTTGTTTAACTGACCGAGATATGCGGTAGCGGTTCATTCGCGGCTCCGGCCTTGCGTATGGCGCAAATATGAGCGTGGATCTCGAGGCGGGACATTTGTCCTTCAGCGTTTACAAAGTATGAGATAGATACATCCTCGTCCCTTCTTTCATTCATCCTTGTGCCATAGGCTCCTGACTCGTATCTCGCGTACCAAGAGGCTCGTAAGGTCGTCATAGGTTTGGTAGATGGATCGGTATGACCGTACTTGGCTCCTAGGCACCATGAAGATATTCACTCTAGCCCTTATTTTCAGATCTCTATGGATCAGACTGTCATCGACGGGGCCAAGAGTAGTTTGGTTTATAGTGCAGCAAGAGCCGTCAGCACACCTGGTCGCGCGGTAAGTTCACATGATCAGTAGGCACCTTGTTTTATTCCGCTCATTGGATGTCGCACTAGGCGCAAATATCATTCTTAAACCAAGCTCTTAAAGGTGTCTGCCAGAGTTATGGAAGGGAACTTCTTGAGAAGATGCAGGCGAGTGACACCTCTAGAACCCCGCTATAAGGAGTTTCCTGACATCTAAATATCGTGCAGGTTGTTACGAAAGAGGACGTGCAGCGAGTCTTGAAGGAATACGTTCTACGCCTCTTTGAACCTGAGACATCTGTGGCAATCGTTGTCAGCTCGCCATCCAAAGCCGATATGATAGCCGAACAACTCTCTTCAACGGGCTTCAACGTGGAAAGGCGGGTACTAGATGCTGATGATGAAGATGATGGGCAGAGTGGGAGCGATGGAGAGGGCTCAGACGATGGCGGCGACTCTGTACGATCATGACAAGCAATGACAAGTGATCCGGTGTGCAGACAGAGTTCTAGCGAGGAGCATGTACGAAGGATGCGAAAAGACCATGGCGCGTAATAGCAGTGCAAAGTGGAAAATAAGATGAGATGAATGAGTGAACAAATGCGACCTCTGCGCAAGAATACCAGGGGAAGTAATGTAAGAAAGAGAGAGAGAGAGCATGGACAACGTCCATAAAATAAGTAATTCTCCGAAGCTACTTCCTCACCGCAGTGCTTCGGTCCGATCCTGCCAACAGACTGTTGAAAAGACCAGAAGCCGAGGTCTCGTTTCGAAGTTGTATCATGTAGACGATATCCGTCCTGACGCCTTTATCGCTGAGTTCCACGGCTATACCCGTCCTTCCAACCCGCTCCACGCCATCCGTCAAAATAATCGTGGAGATAATGAGGTCCTTAGATTTGCTTTCGGCTTCGACAACCAATTGCTTCACATTTCTCGGCTGCTGCTCGTACAGCTTCAACTTCGCCGACCCAAGAGCCTTCCATTGACCATGTTGCTGTTTCAAGAAAACCTTGCACTTCATCTGTGCGGAGATGACAGATGGTCCAATCTTCTCCTCCTGAACAGGCGACGGGGGTGGTGAATTGAAGTCATCGTCTGGCTCGATCGGAGGCATCCCTGGCCGACCAAATGATGAAGGCGATGGGGGGTAGCCACCGTGCTGCTGCTGGGCGGGCGCGAAGGGTCCAGGTCGCATGCCGTTGGGCAGAATACCTAGCCCATTGAAACCGCCAGGACCAGGTGGCTGTTGTTGCTGTGGCGGCATGCCAGGCAGTGGTGGCAGTGGTCCTTCATCTAAGTGATGAGACTTCGTAGAACCAAGGGATCGGCCCGATGGAGACTTGCGTAGGCCTGGCCCTCCTGGAGGACCACCAGGTGGCATGCCTGGCTGGCCGCTATACATGGGTCCAGGTGATGACCCGGATCTGCCAGGTGGGAAAGGACCGCTGTTTCCTGCCGGTGACCAGGGACCAGACCCTGGAGGAGGGCCTGAGCCGAATCGTGGTGGTTGGCCTGGAGGAGGACCGCCTGAACCACGGGGACCTGGCAGGCCGTTAGATGGCGGGCCACGTGTAGAAGGTGGAAATCCTCTCGGCTGATTGTTGGAGTCGAAGGAAGCCTCACTACCATAGTTCGGTCGAGTGTACGAGTTGAATGTGCCGTGCTCACTGTTGCGAGGGCTAAGCACCGCGTTGGTGGATGAAGAGCCTCGTCGAGAATCGTGCGATTGGTTACTGTCCCGGCGTCCTTCAGAATTACTATCGGTCGAGGGCATCGGCGGGAGCACATTAGGGTTAGGGCTCATGCTTCTCGAAGATGCTCCAGAGGGTGGTAAGGGAACATTCAGGGGAGGACCATCACCTGGTGGTCGGCCTTGCACCACCACTGGACAGAACACTGTCTCAGCTTTCCAAGGCAGAGTAAACGGAGGGACAAAATAGCTTACAGTTCGTGGCATTGTCTATTGCCTCACCGAATTGACGGACGAGGCGCTCCTTTGTAGCCAAGGAGTCGGTTCGAACGACCAAGCTCTCTCGTCTCATGACCTGGATTTGGAACGACCGATCCATGCCTTCCCCTAGACTTATCGGCTCATCGACAATCGTCAAGTGTCTCGCCGCCAACGGCGGAAAACAGAGCGACAACATTTCTCCGTCCATCCACTCGCCAACCAAAAACAAATCCGTCAACATCACTACGTGGCCCCTCTCATACAACACTTCCACGCCTGTGGCCTTGGGAGCGATCGAGATCTCCACGTCCGCTTCAAATCTAACGGAGCGCACGAATGGCAGTGGATTGAGAGGGCGCGCGATCTGAAGTTTGCAAGGTTTGGGACGCATAGTGAAGATGTCGAGCACACGAGAAGTATCCATCATCCTTTCGATGTCCGATACGGTGCGTTGATGGCCGGGAGGTGGAGAGTTGCTATATGCTGGAGAGGGTCCACTGATTCGCTGTGAACCGTCTGGGCCATTGGACATGGTCGACGGTGACCTTCCAGCAGAGACGGATGTCACACCTGTGTCGCGCGAAAGGCGGTCGTTATCAGTGTTGTCGCGGGAAAATCTATCGCTCCTGGTGAATAAAGGTCAGCTTATACATTCGTAGGTATGAGACGGATTCGGAACCTACCCGCTAGACACAGACGCGTCGCCCTGAGGCTCAATATCAGAAGAGCCATTGAGGTTTGTCCTCTCCATCGCTGCGCGAATCTCATCAGGAAGCGGAGGAAGCGTTGAATGGATTCCGTTAGACTGCTTTGCAGGAGGCGGTGGTGGTGGTGAAGGTAGCCCCGGATCGTTATCTACAGTCACTTGGGTGTCAATTTGTGACGGCTCCGACTCTCCAACACGATAGTTCAGCCGATCATTGATAACAAGGATGAGCCCGTCCAGCTTCTCGTTGGCGCTGACCAACAACCTATGATCCGATCGACCGGGTTGCGTGCTCTTCAACAGTCGTGCGTAGAGCTTCTTGTAGTACTTGAGACGAAGTCGCGGAAGGATAAAGAGGCTATCGAGTGTCCACGTGAGGGGCACGCCGTCGGCTGGCGTGGGTGGATGTGCATTAGTGACCTCATCGAGAAGAGGCTGGAGTGCTGGGTTAGATTGAACCCGGTCCCAAGAGTCAAAGCCGGCGGTGAAGGAGTTGCAGTATCTCGAGTATGGGGCTTCGAGATCCTCGATCTGGCAGGCACGTTCGTCAGGTCATTAGCCGGCTCGTTTGAACATGTCATACACACCCAGCGCATCAAAAGATCTCCCAAAGCTTTTGGAGACGAAGGATTTGGCCCAATGTCTTTGAGTTTCTATTCACGTAAAAAGATGGCGCCACGCGCGGATCAGCATGGGGAGTTGGAGGTTCAACGCCTTGGTACGTACCGCTAGGAACCCTCTGTTCGTTCTGAAGATGGCCTCGACGGCTCTAAACATGGCGTCTAGCTCAGTCGGAGGGAAGTTGGCGCGAGACCATGCTGAAGCGACTTTCTGAATGAAATGCACATCAGAGTCAGCAAATGCCTCATGTGGAGGCGGTCGAACGGATGTATTTTTTGCGCACTCGTATGATACCTGCGAGGAGGTCGACATAGTCCTTCTCGCTGTCGATGAGGTCAATCAAGGGGTTGGATCGTCGTGGTCTACTGCTTCCGGAGGGCGGGTTGGAGCTGCCTGCTTCGCCGTTAACATCGGGAGAGGCGAGAGACTTCGCAGTAGGAGGACTATTGGAGCGAGAGCCTGGTGTAGATGAATTTTGAGATGGAGAGAACATGGAGGAGCGGGAAGTGATCAGCGACTTGGCAGCTGCGACGACTTGAATGATGCCTTCAGTCTCACTTGGGATCCCAACATTCGACCCGACCATAACAATCGCAAAGATACGCCTCAGGAATTCGGCGAAACGACCGGTCGTCGAGATCTCGCTAGGTCCTACGCCGGTCTCGACTTCTATCGTATGGCGTATGCTCGGCAGGTACTAATCTTTCTTTTGAGGTTCTCAAGATGGCAAATTCTTCATTAGGGTCGGGGTGGGGGGTTGCCACCTGTCATTCATTTGGCATCACATAGGATTCATGTCTCCATCCCAGGGCAGCTTGTGAAACCGTTCTTCCAGCTCCAGTACCGCCGCGCTTATATATCTTCCTTTATCCTCTCTCGTCTATGGAACCAAATGATCAAATGCTCGCTGCCAATCCCACTGTTGAACCTATCTGTGCGCTTGTAGCTGGAACCGGAAGAGCAAATGACATAACAAAGAACTTGGTTGGCCAAGCAACTGCTTGGAAGCGAAGGCCGGGTAGCTGTGAGCTGTGCCTGAGGCGGCGGCGGCCGATGTGATGGCATCCTCTTCATTACCCAAGTATGCGATAATTCCCTCTCAAGTCTACATATCGGAGTGATGGGCAGTCAGCTTCTTGAATGCGTAACCAGCTCACCGGCCTCGTAGCCTCCTTACCCGACCATGGAAAGACTTTTCCGATGCCTGTTGTATCAATGTCATCTAGGCAGGAAAAACATCCATCCGTATCATGCATGCGTTCCTATCAAACTGCTCTACAAAGATCAAATTGAGATGGTATTGATTGATGTTGATGCGGAGTGCCAAGGCTTGGCATGGTGTAGATCCCAACATATTAAACGGTGCCTGACCATCAATTTCAGACCCTATTGGTAACAACGAAAGAGAGCCAAGCACCAAGTATCATATGTATGGATTGAGCTTTAGGATATCCATGAAAACGTGCAGAGGTTCAACCAGACATCGGTTCTCGTTGAAACTACAGTACGAGGGGGATGCGTGTGTATTAGAGCTATATCTGGAACGAGCGGCGGCCCAACTATTCAAGGCTGAGATTCCTGAATGAACCGTAGGGTGTGGCTCTACTGGCCGGTGTTAGGTACACTGATCTAGCCAACTCGCCAAGTCCTGATACGTTAATCAACCCCTGGCCTGCACCAGAGGGTGAATCAACGTCTTCTTCCTATATGACCACCCTTGTCGGCGTTCGTCTCATCTATCTCATATCAGCTAACCCTGCCGAGGGGAACGGAACTGCCTGTGCCTTCCTTCTTCCTCGATTAGATTTTCTCGCTTCTACAAGTCGCCGGTCGCTCCATGTCCCCCATTCAATAACTCCGTCAACGAAGCCCAAAACACAGCCCAAAGCCAGACCGCCTGATTGTCGCGAGGGTAGCGAAGACAACGGCTGTCAAGGGGAGTATCCAATAACTCACAAACCATCTTAAAATTGAGATTTGTTATCGCTGTCTATTGAATCAGAGAGCATGCTAATCGATGGATATGCGCGGGATAGGCTTACCTGGTTGACGGTTGATATACCTCCGTTGATGGGGTACTATAATGCTAGGCTGTAGGGATGACTGGGAAAGATTTAAGAATGTAAGGGTAAGTGTTTTTGGTTACTGTAATTCGAGGAATCCCTTTGTTGCATAACCTTGGCCAGTGACCGTAGTGGGTCGCACTGACGTCTAGAGAACTGGAGATAATTGACGCCAGCTCGTGAGAACACTTTTCTGGGAAGTAGATTAGCTGGGTCAACAGCATGAAGTTTGGCCTTGTTCCCCCCTCCGCCAAGTGCTCATACTGCCATCAATCAGTATTTGTCGGTGGGCGTTTGGTACCCTGCTGCCAGTGCTTTGATACCAAAGCACAACGCCTTGCGCTGTGATAATCTGTCCTACCTCGATATCACATTTCGGAACTCTGCAATACTGCACCAATGAGCTCATTAACCAAAGCCAGCTAACGGTATAAGAACCATCAAAGTTTGCATCAGGCGCGCTTCACTTACGCATGGTCATCGTGGTGACTTTCTTCTCGATGCAGGAATCTAGGGAAGACTGTCTTCTCGTCGATGGTATTTGATGGCACAAGAGCATGCATGATATTATGATGACAATATAACCTAACGCCCTTCAAAACCGTCAAGCAGACGCACATAGCGAAAAGATCCTGAACGACTCAATGCTGCGCTCGCAGAAGTACATTGTGTCTTCATGACGTCCGAGGAAGACGACCTCCTCCACTGGATTTCCTTCTAGATCATCCAGACTATGCCCATCGGATTTTGCGATCTTCTGCCCAGCACTTCCCAGACCACCGGCATTCACTGCGACCTTCTTCGACGACGAAGCAGTGACTTGCCGCCTATGCCTTGACTGAGATGGCAATTCCTCGATGCTTCCGGTATGCGCCGGCCAAGAGCTTCCAAGTTTCCATACGAACGTGGGCCTCCGACTGATCCCTGCCGGATTCGCGTGGAAGTGAGGGAGCGACGGCCGGGATTCGTCGCCGGGGTAGAACAGCGCATCGCCAACATCAACCGCCTCGATCCCTCCCTGTCGCAAGGCTACTATCACCGCACGCTGCCCCCGAGTATCGAAAGCCTCGAGGCGTTTGATATCTCCGAGCTTGGTCGATTCGTCGTCCGGTGTCCAGTTCAACCTCCCACGGAGCACAGACTTGCCTCGAGAGTCTACAATCGTCGTGCTGTGGCCGCCGCGTGAGGTGTAGAACAGGGCTGGTGGTCCGAAGCGCTTCGGCTGCGTCAAGAGAGAAGTGGGCGATAACAGTTGTCGTGGTGGTGGGAGGACGAATGTGGGAACCATATCCAAAGGTACTGAGTGGAAAGGGCGATCCGGATCAGATGCCTTGGCACACAGATCCTTCAATGACATGTGTTCCGTCTCGCTCTCCTTCCTTATGGGGAGGTTCGGTGGTAGGTACCCGTCCTTGAACCAGTTCTGCATCAGGTTTGCCTTCCATGGCCCTCGTGTGACACCTTTTGGATCGATATAGAACCATTTTTCTGGAGTAGTAGGTGCTGGTGCAAGGGGTGGTGGCGGGGGAACCGACGGTCCTAAAGTAGCAGGGGTATTGTCGGCAGCGAGCAGCTCCGTGACAGGTGCGGCGTCCTGCTCGTGCTGGTCCCGATACTGCATGAAGTCCTTGTACGTTGGTGGTATGATACAATCATCGGCGATGACTCCCAAAGGGAACGAAGGCGCGTGTGACAGCTGCTGGAAGGTTGTGTATGGACCGAACTGCGCGGCAGCTGCTAATGCAGCGATCTCCTCAGGGTTGAGGGCAAGGCTGGGCCCAGTCGTGGTGGTTGTAGCTGGGATGGGAGTTGTAGGCGTCTGTGCTCCATCACCGCCAACCAGATCTCCATCTGGCCGAGGGGGAACAATACCACCATCTCCGTTCGAGACAGATTGACTTCTTCGGGAGCGTGACCTCCGTGGATGCACAGGTCTATCCAATGGAGCAGTCGCATCGTTTGCGCCCCTTGCGATCGTCATTACAACTGTCTCTCCAGCCTGTGGGACATCTTCCATGATGGGGGTTGCATCATGACCGCCGTCTTGCGTCATCCCTCGCGCTTCTCGTGCCCTCCTCCTTGCGGCTCGCCGCTCAGCCCGACCAATCCGGACTTCCCGTACCCTAACAGTCGCGGGTTCCAGGCCGAAGATGTTCTGACCAAACACTAGGAATAACTCAACGAGATCATCGCCCTGCAGCTGAAGTTCCACTGAACGGGGCGAGTCCGGCAAAATAAAAGTTCGCGAAAGGCCGAGCGCGGTGCGATACGTTCCTGCAAACAGCTCGATCTTCTCGCCCGCATCGCCGCATAGGATAGCAAGGAAGCTGAATGTGGAAGATCGTGTTAGTCGAGCAGAGTACAACACTTTTGTGGAGATCGCTTACCTTTTCTTCGCGGTCTCGACTGCCTTGACTGCGATCGCTCCCTTGGTCCCTGGCAGCTTTACATACTCAAGCTTGGGCGCAGGAGCCTGGACCGGAGATGATGGGGTGTTGTTGAGCGCGCTGGCGGCTTCTCCCAAGTTCAAAGACGCGCCAGCCTCCAGTCCTTGCCATCCAGCCGAAGCGCTAGTTGCGCCTCCCGCTGCGAGTCTCCTCTCGACCTCCGATGGCACCCTATGACTAGGACTGGTTGTATTGCTCGACCGTCGATCATCGCGTGTAAAACCGGCAAGAAGCTTAGGGAAGAAGCCTCTGGACGCACGAGCGGGTGGTGGTGGGGCCGGCACTGCCATTGATGAGCTTGCACCACTGCTTGTCGCGAAAGGCGTCGGCGATAATGATGGTGCGACGCGGGGTTTGATAGGGGACGCCGGCAGGTCATTGGGTGCGACTTGAGGCTGAAAGATGTGATCTACTGTTTGGAGCGAAGGCGACGCTCTAGGACGACCAAGGGACGAATAGAGGGATGTTTGAGATGGGGAGCGCACAGGAGGAACGGGTTGGCGGCCACTATTCGGGACCCGTTCTGTGGGAAGCGGAGGGACAGGTGGGCGCGATGATGAGGGGCGGTGACCATGCTGCGTGCTCGATGACGACGGCTGGCCTGCCGTCTCCACAAGATTCGGTGTACTCACTGATGCACCGACGAGTCGGGATAAACCCGAGCTTGCCTGTGATGAGTTTGCTTTTGTGGAACTGCCACCATGTTTCGCGAATCCCATCATCGAGAACCGCCGCTTCTTCTTCTTCTCTGCGACATCACCATTTGGAACCCGCCTTGTCGATGGAGAAGCATCAGCCACAATGCCCCTGGTACTATTCGGAGCAGCCAAAAAGGTGGCAGGTGAGCCCAAAGCGATCGCAGGCGGTGACCTAACTGCTGCGCTAGATGATGGCATAGATCTCGCTGGAGGTGCTGGAGCAGTGGATACTGGAGTAACCCGACTCTCCTGGATCGCCTGCGCGAAACTGATGTAGTCTGATCCAACCTCATTCCGCGGTGTATCTGTCCCGGAGCCGTTCCCACCGTCCTCGGCACCGTTCAAACTCAGGCTCGTGGATGCCCTAGGGGAGCGTGGAGCCAACACTGGAGGTCGCATAGTCCCACCACCAGATCCACTCCCCGTGAAAGACAACGCATGACGCATGGTGCTCAGCGTGGGTGCTGGGCTAACGACAACAGGAAGCCCATTCGCTTGTGACCCACCAACTCCAGTGACACCAAACTGCGTAGCAGCAGATAGATCGAGGTTGGAAGGCCGACTTGGACGGCGAGATGATATAGAGCCAGAGACGCTGTGCCTGGTCGGCATACGCATGAGGAGTGCCGCCGTCGCATCATCCGGGGGAGAGATCGGCGATACCAACGAGCCTTCAGTTCCGGCCGCAGCTGCAGCGTCACCTGAAGCAGAGATAGACGAAGCTGCGGCAACCGCAGAGGTTCTCTCGTCTAGTGCTGCGCTTGCCGATGAGCCAGCTGCGACGGGATCCAGAGCTTCGTCATCCGTGTCATCTCGAGTGGCCCATTCCGACTTCTTCTTGTCCTCGTCATCCTCATTCTCTTGCCCTTCCGCTTGGCCCGCCGCGTCGCTGGGCTGATCTGGAATCATATCAACAGTGGCAGTGACATGTGTATCCTTTGGCGGAGAGACGGTGGAGACGGATCCGTTGCGTGGTCGGTTGTTTACCACAGGAGCTGCAAGAGTATCCATGACTGAAAGGTTCGTAGCCGACGTGTCAGTGCTCGAAGGTGGTGGGATTGACGAGCTGGAAATATCTGTAGAGACGGTAGAATTCGAGGATGCCGCGGGTGCAGTTAATGGCACGCGTAGATCCGTAGGTACCGGGCGCAGGGAAGCGTACGTCGGTGGTGGGGAATATGAGTTAGTGGATGTGTGGATAAATCGTGATGTTGTTGACGGCGGTTTAGACGACGTTGACGGTGTCATGGATTGTGGCTTCCCGGAATGCCGCGTCCCTTGTCTGCTGAGCGGGACAGGATCAGTTATACCCGAAGTCGAAGCAGAGGCCTCGATTGGATCTGGTCGAAGTCGATCCATCGACCGCTTTCCAGCATTTTTCGTGGGGTGATTAAACAGATGCCATTGCCCATCCTTGTCAGAATCCTTGTTCTTCTCCTTTTCTCGCTCGACTTCGACCTGCAGCCTCCACTCGACCGCTTTCCGAACTTCATCTAAAGCGTACACCCTGACGGCCTCCCTTCTCCCAGCAATCGCAACGAGGATCCCCCTCGCTTCCATGACAACAACGCTCTTGAAAGCCACACGGCGGATTAGAGCACAAGGGTGAGCGGTAGGTGGAGATGCGAGAGGCAGGACATCTAATCCTTGATTGTGGCACAAGAGAAGATAGCTCGGTGCAAGGAAAACGCCGGAGGTTGGTGGGCTACTATAAAGCGGATGGGTAAGGAGAGGAGTTACGGCGGCCATTTTCAATCCAAGATCACGCAGAGTGGGAGGTGGTAAATTGGGAGGAGGCGTGATGGGCCTTTCAATCTGCGGAGAGTCCATCGGGGATGGTACTGGAAGGACAGGCGTACTGCGAGCTGTCGGTATGGATCCTTGAGTAGCACCGACAGTTGATAATGGTGATTGCACAGTTGGAGATGACGACGGCGGTGACGATTCGTGGATGCGGTCGCTGCGATCACGAATGTTAAGGAGATTAGAGAAGAAGCCAGACAGTCGGTTTGAGCTACCACGAGGCTAAAGAGTTTCAAACCAGGGCCGTTAAAACGTAAGCGTACAGGAAGTACTCTGAAAAGGAGGAGAACTCACATCAAACGACCTGCGCCGATTGCTCCTGGTGTCTGACGAGGAGAGCGTATTTAGTGTTTCCCGTCGACGAGGAGACGGCGGCTCATGCCGTGGGCCTCCATAGTTTGGAATATCTAGGGAACCAGCTCCTAGACGCTGTTGATCTTCAGAATGAGACTTGGTCATAGGTGATGTGGGAATGACCTGAAGAGCCGGGATCGGGGTTGGTATAGGTGCCGCCGGCATAACGCCATTGGCTTGAGCGACGGTGTCTGGTAAGACCGGAGGAGAATTCCTGTCCGATTCAGAGACCGCGAGAGAAGATGATGCATGGGATTGGATAGTAGCGTCGGCGATATGCGTGGCCGGGTCGAGAGACGAGTGATGCTCCTCTGCTGGTGTATCAGGAGAAGCGGGATTAATGTCTTGAGGCGTGACACGAATGACCTGCTTGCCCTTGAGTCGACGAATCCGGTCTCGTTCCTCCGAGGATATTGGTTCTTCCTCGTCGTCCGTGTCCTCTGGAGGATCGCCATCCTCCTGATCTCCCTCCTCGCCTTCAAAGGGCGTATCCCACCCGTCCGCATCCGCGTCTGCATCATCGTCGTTTTCATTCTCATTGCTGTTGCCGTTGACAGGATTCCGTGGATGTGGAGACACGGTTGGAGATGGTGAAGCCGGTGTCGGAGTAGTCGTAAACAGAGCCTTTGAGGATATTGATGTATGGGCGGCATTGGATTGCGACGCGTTCATGAGTGATCCGGTATGAGAAAGACTGGTAAACGCGCACAAGAGCAAGAGGGAGAGTTGTAGAAGAGATCCCGAATGACAGGATTCCGGGGAGGGGGGAAGTCGGGGGATTGTAGCTTGGATGGATATACCCGCGACTGGCACGCACATGGAATTTCGATCGTAAGTAAGAATTCCATTTGCCAGCAAGATGACGTAAAGATGATGCTTACGCGGGTCAAAGCACTCGTCGTCGTCGCCCAGGTGTGCCTCTAGACACTGTCGGGGATGGTATTGGTCGGCACTAAAAGGTTCGAAATTGGATGTATGCTCGCGTGGCGCTTCAACCACATCGCACCCCCGGGTAATCCGCGGATATGCATGGTGAGCTTGCCGATGCTGCACTGAGCGTCTTGCCACTTTCCTCCCCTTTGGCGTAGCCGTCGCCATCCCTATACTCCATTTGGAATTGCTGTAACGGCGACTTCTCTCAGCCCTCAGTTCACCCATCATCTGGGATTACTTCATGTGGTTAAAATCAACATCCTAGTATCCCATAGCTGCTGTTCGTGAGATAGACATGGTAACCCCTGCTTTTGAGATCTGGGGATGCCGGCACTAATCACCCGTAGACGTCTTAACGCGGCGATAATCATATTTGGGCTTTCGCTTGCCACTCTTGCAAGAATGGATATCTGATGCTCTGTACCGTTGACTCGTTATACTTTACTTAAATTTCGACTTGTCACTCGCCGTTCGCTGCGGCTCTTGGGCTTCATATTCACCAATTCTAAGTAATGAGTAACTACGTGAGCAGCTCATCAGCCTCAGTATTTGAAGCAATATGCATGCGTAGCCAAAGACCGCCCTATCGGGGGGCCTTCATGAGCGAGGGTATAACTTGGTTGTCTCTCACAACGTTACCTTCGAGTACATGGTCATCGCTGACTGAGGATGAATCTGTTCTATCGCTTGTCTCCCTTTCCGTAGCTTCCACTCGTCCGGCGGCAAGCTTCCGGTAGGGGCCGCTTCAGTCTGAGCAACAGTGAAGTCATCAATGACCTGGAGCAGCCGGACTAGGACGAAACTAGCTTCGTTATACGCGAATTGCTATGTAGATAGACGTCACATAGTTAGTTAAGATATTGGTAGGTTAGACAATGTCAAGGACGCTCACCTGGCCCAAGCAAATTCTGAAGAGGCGGCACTAGAATCAGCCCAACTAGTCCAGCTTGGCACTGAAGAAAAGCTTACCGTGGTCCCACGTTGAATGGAACAAACTGGAACGAATCAGCGGCGATGTCTTTGGCACGCTCCCCCAACCACCTATCAGGAACAAAGTCATCGGCATCATCTCCCCATAAATCCTGTCAATATCCCAGTCAGTTCAATTTGAATTAATTACTGTTAGCTCGTCTCACCTTTCTCGTGTGAATGGCATTTACAGACCAAGTGATCTGCCAAGCACTTCTAGGAATGTAAAGGGGTCCCTGTCGGGTCGGGATGATAGTTGGAGCTTTAGTTGAGCGCGAGTTGATGGGAACCTGGAGAGCTAAAAGAGCTGAGATATAGAATGACACGTGATGAGGACAGAAGTTCTAACGGGCGGAAATATTCTAAGACTCTCATTGAGCACGGCGCGTACTAGAGATCAGAAGAGTGAGCAAGCGAGGAGAGCAAGTAGAAATATTCCGAAGCTACGAACAGTACTTGAGCGTCTTTAAGCTATCGTATGTCGGCAGCCCAATTGGACCAAATGCGGTAAGTATTTCTTGCCGGAGCCGGAGCATAACATCTGGGTGCATTGCAAGAAGATAGCAAGTGAAAGAGAGTAGGCCGGCGGTCTGTTTGTATCGAGACATTAGCAATCGAAAGTCGGAGATGGCCGCAACAACGTACGGTATCACGTGCTGCTAGCATCATGTTGAGAAGTTGATCTTTAACCAATACTACGTCTATGCGCATCGGGCATCAACTTGAGTGATTGACAGTTTCCCGTAAGAGATTCCTCACCATCTGTTGAGAGCGCAAGATGGTCCAAAAACGACTCTTCGTCCATCTTCTCCCCACTCGCGAGCACTTGGGCCTTTCTTTCCATGGCCTTCTTCGCCAAAGGCTCCAAAAACCCTTCAATTACTTTGGCCATCTCCGTTTGCGAGTCCACGAGAAATTCCCGCGCGGCCCAAAACGGCATTGGTTGCCCTACCCTCTTGTGAGTGTTGATCTGCCCTTGCTCAAAGGCCTGCACAAACCCACCGTAGACAGTGTCGGTAGCGATGCCCTTGGGACCAATAACAGCCTCTGAGGCTTTGGGAAATGGAAGGTCGAGTGTGTTGAGATCAGAGGTGCCGAAGAGGAATTCGCCCGCGGTATCTATCGTAAAACGAGCAAACATGTCTTGTACATCGATCGGTTCTCCGGAGTATATTGCGCGCTTGAGCACTACGATCAGCTTGTCTGTATACTTCCTGAATGATTCGTATTCACTGATCCGTTCGCGAGCTATGACACATGATAAAGGTCAGCTAGATTGCTTGTTTAGTTAGATGGAAGGTATTTTCTCGCCAAAGTACGGCCTGGCGAGAGCGCGGTGCTTTAGTAAAGTATATTCGTATGTTTTAGTAGTAAACAAGCTTGGGAGGTTCTGGTATATGTGCGTACCATTTTAGCGTGATCGCCATCAGCCGTGAAAATTCCTTTCCCGAAGAAGCTTCCAGTTCTCAGTGTAGTCATCTTTCCCTTCTCGAAATATGGGAAGCCGGTGCTCAAGATGAATTTCACGACGTCGTGATCACGGGTGATGATCTAGTTGACTTGATCTGTCCAATCTTATTGCTCCAGCATTACGCCCGAGGAAAAACCCACCCTATCAACGCCCAGCAATGAGATTCGAGCAGTATCCTAATGAAGTATCAGTGACCTTTTGTTATGTTGTGTTGTACGATTTAGCATTTGAGTGCTCACTGTGCCCGTTTCGTCGAGAAGCTCGTCGAAGATGGCTCCGATGTAGCCCTTCTGAATACCATTTGCCCATCTATCATGAGACCAATTCAGCGGATCTAACTTGGACGCGGGTGTGGAAGGAGCATTTGGTCACGCCTTGCAATCAGATCGACATCACCAAAACGCTTCCCTCTAATCAGAGGAACGACTCGGGCCCCCAGCTTCTTCGCGGTAATGCCGTCTCGCCAATCCCGCAGGTAGCCAATGGCAAGCCAGAAAAATGGTGTTGCAACAAAACATGCGGTAAACACCAAGTACATCCAGGCCCTTGATTGAACAATGATTCCCGTTTCGGAGAGGAAGTAACACAGTGCGATAGGAGGAGAAAACGTGACGGCCAGATATTTGACGAACCAGATACGATAGGCTGGATCAAACATTGGTTTTACGATGGAGGGTGCGTGTGTAGAAAAGGGGGATGTTGGAAAGGACGGGGGGTTACTTATGTAGAGTCAAGGAATATAATATGTTCCTCTGATTCTTGCGGGGTTCTTGGTGATCTAGCGGAAGCGCCGGGCGTCATGCTAGTGGACTGTATCGCTATTCTATACACTTTTGCGGCATCGGAACGGCATGGAACACCGTCCCCGTTTCGGTGTCCAAATGCGAGGCTGCCGTTTCGGGGGGCGTGTGCGTGGGATCAACAGTATATCCAAGAAGGGATACTCGAGGTTTGTCGTGGCCGGTCGCAAGCTTGTCGCAAGTTTTTAGAAAATACGCGGAGGTGGATTGACACCAGCTTGCTGTGCAGGCGACACAACGCTCTCAAGATTCAAGTCATTAAAACCCTCCAATGTGCTCTCGACTTACCTTTGGAGACAGCATGTGCGGCTTCTGGGTTTGCATCGCCCACATAGCCGTCATTGCCAAAACGAACCCATGAGGACATACGGCCTGTGGGTTCAAGCCCGCCATGGATTCGTTCGTGACGAGGGTCTTGGAGCCGACTCCCTGGCGGCGGTTGAGGAGCTGATGATAAGGCCGCGCGGTCACGACTGTCCTTCGTTTCGGTATACAGATGCCGCAAGTTTTGTCTATCCGCGGCTGATGAGGCCTCCTAATAAGGCTCCGGTTGCCCGACGGACAAGTCGACATACCACCCAATTAATGCTGTGTTTAAATAGGTTGAAATTGTGTGCATTTTGTGAATATTCTGTGTCGTACGAACTGGAGCAGCAAAAGAGTGAGGCGGGGTTGCGTGCGGATATATGCGGTATCTTTTCGGCTGATTAGCCAACTCCATGCAACGCGTCCAAATACCGATGGCACGAAGGGATTTATCCTGGACGTAAGCTTCCAGTTCGTAAGTTATTGCCAATTGCCCTGAATGTGCCAATTCTGTCAACGTATACAGGTCTCGCTGTATAGTAAACAACAGTGGGACCCAATATCGCGGAGGTATCTGAACTCGAGACGCTCACCATACAACGCCGAGTATTGAGGCTCTTGCTTCCCGTGATGAAGGCCGATGGGTCAATCGTGCTGTGCAATGAACAGCAAGAGCGATAACACCCGAAACCGAGCACATCTAAAACAACAGTATTGACGGGAGGGTTCAAATTTGGTTATGGAGCGAGCGAATGTCGAACAATTCAACGAAGACAGTGCAGGAATAGATGGAGACTAGACGGAGTATCCTCATGGTCGAACACACCCTAAAATAGCAAAACATGATGAACATCACGTGTCATGCGATACTATCTAAGTGTCCTGACACGATTGTGGAACATTGCGCATATGGGACTAATTGCAAACAGATCATTGAGTGAGTGTTATATCTTTCCTAGTCACCTCCTCCGCCATCTCCGCCGCCATCTCCACCACCGTCTCCACCACCGTCCCCGCCGCCATCCCCTCCGCCATCATATCCACCGCCACCGTCATCCCCCCCTCCGTCGTATCTACCTCCACCGTCATCTCCTCCACCATCTCCACCGTCCCCGCCATCTCCCATCATTTCTCCCAAGAGCACGCCCCCGGCGAGTCCCTAAATGGTGGCTAGCAATTCAGTACCAGACGTGATTTGAACCTCAACGTTGAAGGAATCTCACCCCTAGCAGAGGCACACCAAAGCCACCGCCACTGCGCCCTTGGCGACCGTACGCCATCTGAGGGGCCGGGTAAGCGGGATAGTTGCTATAAATTGGACTATTGGGGTATCGAGCATCGGCACGGCCTTGGGCACGGCCACGGCGCTCCAAGTATCTACGTTCCATCTCCTGCAAAGACCACCGATATAATCAAGATCTATCATGCGCAACGCGGCTGACAACTAATCTTTCCCACTTACACGTTGCTTGGCAGCAGCCCTCTCTTCCCTCGTGCCGATCATGCCATCTTTGAGTTTTCCGAAGAAACCTCTCTTCTCTGCCCCCGGACTTAATGGGGCCTTTCCCTTTTGATCCACTGGATATGCCGAGGGTTCTGGTTGACCGGGAGGGGGGCCAGAAGGAGGCGCGAATCCTGATGGTGGCATATTGCTAGGATGCTCCTTTTGCCATTGGGGGTCGTCGTATGGATGGACCCAGATACTTCGAGGCGGTTGAGCTAGAGTATCGACCTGTGGGATTAGGAATCGAGTCTGGTTTAGGGCTTGAAGGAAACGACAGGGGGATCGAAGTGCTCACATAGAAATGATGATTGGTGTTCTCATCTAATTGTCTGACCCAACCTTGCGGAAGAGGGCGATGCTCGTCTTCCATGCTGAGACGCTGGACATCGGAGAAAGGTACTTTGAGATCGGCCATGAGGAGGACGGAATGAACGAACGGCTGTTTATAAAGTCGCCGTTATCCGGCCTTGGCAGGGTCCTGAATTCGGTTTCGAAAGGAGGATATGTTCATATCAACGCCAAGGAACCATGGATATATATATATATATCAGACTACTCGCATCACGTTGACGATTGATACTTTCAATTCACACGTTGCTTCACCCTCCACCGGGATCCTCAGCCTTGACGGAGATACTTTGGGTTGGCTGGGCTAGAGCATCGACCTGGCAAGATCGTGAAGTTGTGCCTTGCTACTGGGACAGCAGATTCAGAAATAATGGTCGCAGCCCTTTGTCTGATCAAACCTTCTGGCAGAGATCATTTCTCGTGTGTCATACCAAGACATTGGTCATTGGACATAATCCCAGGCAGGAATAGATGATTGAGGTTGATGCGCGACCCGATACATCACTGAAACCCTTATCTATATCCGTCGGGCTCTACATGCGGTGAGGTTTGGCAGGGGTGTCCTGTCGTTAGATGGCGGCACATTGACACGTTAAGAAAGGATTACAGTGACATGTTGCAATTAAAATAATGCATGGCATTAATCTGGTTAATTCAAAGTAATCTCTTAAGTCATAGTATGACGCTCAGAACTTGTTAGCAAACCCGCCTCCCCCACCGGCAAATTCGCCACCGCCATCCCCGAACCCACCGACTCCTTCTTCGAACCCTCCGCCAGAAGTATCCCCCAGCGCAAAGCCTCCTGTCAAACCCTACATATCATTATGTGTTGTCAGTTTGTAACTCGAGGTGGAGGGTGGGGGGAGAAAAAGGAGGTACACTCGCCCCTGACAGCGGCATTCCCATTACACCTCCGTCGTTGCTTATCTTCTGATGGCCATACATAGCTTGAGGCGCCGTGTGCACGGGTTGGATTCGGGATTTGTAATTACTACTGTGTGGATGTCGGACCTGTCGATTGGCTTGGTCGCCCAGAAGGAGTTGGCGTCGTTCCAGGTACCGGGCTTGCATCTCCTGTGAATGAAGACCACCAGTAAGTAGAAGCAGATATACCTCATTTAAGGAGCTTTGGCCACTCACCCGTTCTTGTTGAGCTTTCCTCTCATCTGGTTGGGGCCACCCCTGTCTCCCCTCCACTCTCCCGTGTCTGAAATAGAAGAAACCTCTCGTTCGATCTTCTCCTTGACCTTCCGTGCCGTTTTCATCCAGATTATCATTCCCCAGCCTCGAATCTGAAGAAGCGTTGGGAGGCGGGCCAGGGGGCGGGCCTACACTCGCCGCAGTCTCCTTCTGCCATTGTAGATCTTCGAACGGATGGACCCAAATACTCCTAGATGGGTTCGCCCGTGTGTCGACCTAAGGATTTGTCAGTAAAAAGGCCTCCAGTAAAACAACGCCACTAACGTAGAAGTAGTGAGAACTTTTCGTATCGAATTGCCTAACCCATCCCTCGGGTAAATGCCGCTTTTCATCCTCCATACTCATGTGTTGGACTTGGGAGATGGATCTCTTAAGGTCTGGATCCGATTCGCGACGGTGGTATTTAGGTGGAGGTGGCTCATTTATGCTGGCCATGTGTGTGAAATGAACAAGTCTGTGGGTCTGTTACTCTGTTATCCTATAATGAGCGAAGCTGAGGCTTACAAAGTGACTTACTCGACTGGAGCTATGGCGTTAGAGGGCGCAATGTCAGTGCCACGTCGTTCGCTCGCAATCGTGGATGCTGGCAGGTGGTTTATTGAATCGCGGCCGGCGTTTCCCGGCTGATCGCCGACTACCATTCCATTCATTCGTTCCATCCTCCCATTCATGAACAACCGTTGCGACTCTTGCTCCCATTATATCACTTATAATAAATATAGGCGCTAGTGCTGATAGGGTTTTGGGTAGTATTCCCAGTATTTACGCTGTGATGATGAGAAGAGGCGGGTATGTAAAGCGAAGGCAAAGGATAACGGGGAACTCAGTGACCGCGTCAAGGTGCAACTCGGGAGGCTGACTACTGACTTCTCCCATGTGTCTGCTCAAGCGAGTACTCTGCTATCCGCCCCTTATAGGAAGTAGGTATTGATGTTTGGTTGTTACTATCATATTTATCTGTCTCACCACGGACGCCACGAGAATTCCACAAACTGTCTTGCGTATCAATCTTGTCATGGTGATGGACGACGGTCTCTCTTCGAAACACCGTTTGGCGATACTAGAGTGATCGGACTAAGGTGATAAATCGAGGACACATTCGAAGTCAAACCTGGGGGAAGGTTCCCGTCAGTGAATTTTGCTTATTTCGATTTACTAATACTGGGCCACTCATAGACGCATCCATGCTGCTCTTCATCAGTATATAAACTTGTCGAGGTACGCTATACGCTATGCAATCTAACGTCTGTTGTGTCCTCCCTTCTTCACATTATCCTCCAAAATCCCCACCACCGCCGTCCCAACCGCCATCACCCCCACCGTCACCGACCTTGTTACTACTGCCGTTGCCGCCACCATCCTTTTGTTCTCCATTGTTGTTTCCGCCATCTCCTCCATCTCCACCATCATCCCCACCTCCATCTCCACCGTCTCCGCCATCTCCAAAGTGCTCACCTTCTCCACCACCAATGTCGTCTCCTCCTAACGGAGCGCCTCTGGCGAATTCCTTAACCAATGAGACTAACGGTTAGTGACCACATGCGATTTCAGAGTGGGACATTCTCACCCCTGGCATGGGCAAAATCAAGCCTCCGTTATTCCGACCCTGGAGGCCACATGGCACCTGTGGTGGTGGATAGCCTGGGTAGCTGCTGAGAATTGGATTGTTGTATCGAGGATCGGCATGCCTTTGACGGCGCTCCACGTCACGACGTCCTATCTCCTACAATACTCTCAGAATGATTAGATCTCACCAGGTTGACAATTGATGCTTTCAACTCACACGTTGCCTAACAGCGGCAGTCTTTTCTTCCTTCGTTCCGAATATACCATCTTTGAGCCTTCCAAAGAAGCCATTCTTCTCCGCCTTGGGGCTCAATGGCGCTTTCCCACCGGAAGTTGCAGGCTGTTGTGCAGGCCCCTACTTCCCAGAGGGAGATACAGATGATCCTACGTGACTGAGGGGACGACCAGGAGGTGCTGCCGATGTTGTCGGTTGCACACTATTGGTATGCTCCCTTTGCCATTGCGGGTCATCGTGTGGATGTACCCAGATGCTTCGAGTCGGCTGAGCTAAAGTGTCGACCTAGCGAGGTGCGACAACTCTGCTTCAGAGATGCAATGGAGAGCAGAACCCAGCTCACATAGAAATGATGATCGCTGCTTTTATCTAATTGTCTGATCCAACCTTCTGGAAGGGGTCGTTGCTCATCTGCCATATCGATTTGCTGGTAGTTAGATACGGGGCCTTTGAAGTCAACAGGAGTGGGAACGTCTTGATGTAAACGATAGTGGGTTGATTCGCGGCTTAATATACCACCGAAGCCTTTATATCTGTGCTTCGAGCTTTGCATGCGGCCCGCAGGGCTTGGCAGGGCGTTTTGTGGTGTCGTGTCAAAAGCAGCACGTCAGCAACCGTCCTGCATGGGATGGTAACACTTCGACGCGTTAGGAACGTTTCATCAGGACTGCCGCGACGAGCTAGGCATTAATGGAATCGTCAGATAACAGCTAGTTTCAAAAGAGGAGGGTATATTATCGTGTATCATAAATCTTCTGAATACATGAAACCAATCCGTTCGGTTCCAAGCCATCTATCCCTCGAGTCATGCTGAATCGCTCAGAATCCGCCATCGAATCCGCCACCACCATCTCCGAACCCACCATCTCCTCCGTCGAACCCGCCTCCTATCAGATCACCCAACAGTAAACCTCCTGCTAATCCCTACATACCATGATACGTCGTCAGCTTCGTAGCTCGAGCAGGGGTAAGTAGTTGATGGGCTCACTCCTAGCAGCGGAATCCCCATTCCGCCTCCACCAAATCCTGTCCTCTGACGGCCGTACGCAGCCTGGGGCACTGGGTACACAGGCTGGTTTCGGTATCCGTAATTGGTGTACAGCGGACTGTTTGGGTACTGCATCTGTTGATTGGCCCGTTGTTCGGCTAAGAGACGGCGTCGTTCCATGTATCGGGCTTGCATCTCCTGTGACGACCAACGTCCATTCGAAAATGTCAGATTCCCGCATATTTCGTCGTTCGTGGAGCGGTGGACTACTTACGCGTTCTTGCTGCGCCTTCTTTTCCTTCGCAGCGGCCCTCTCCTCTTTCGTACCTATCACATCGTCTTTGAGTTTTCCGAAGAAACCTCTCTTCTGATCCCCTGCCGATGAGGAGCTCGATTGTCCACCAGCTTGGGCTTTATCGCCTTTATCGCCCTTCTCCTCTGGTCTCTCCTTTCTAAGTTTCGCATCTGTATGACCCGGTGGCGGGCCAGGAGGTGGCCCTACACTTGCCGCATGCTCCCGCTGCCATTGTGGATCTTCGAACGGATGAACCCAGATACTCCTAGGGGGGTTCGCCCGAGTATCGACCTGCAATCGGCTTGAATGCATTAGCTCCCAAGCTCCCATCCATCCACCCGATAAGCGATAAGACCACACCAACTCACGTAGAAGTGATGAGAGCTGTTACGATCGAATTGTCTAACCCATCCATCGGGCAAAGGTCGTTCTTCATCTTCCATGCTCATGCGTTGGACTTGGGAGATAGGTACTTGAAGGTCTGGATTGGATCCGCGACGGTGATATTCAGGTGGGGGTGGGTCGTTTATACTGGCCATAGAGTGCTAAAATAATGAGATGGCTGCGATTGGTGTGGTGCTCTGTGAAGTATATAAAGGAGCGAGAGCTGAGGCTGTACTGCAGTTCTCAGTGCTCTTCTCTGAGCTATGCGCTTATAAAGGCGTTCGGAGCGCGGTGACGTCAGTGCCTCGTCGTTACCTTATCGTGGGCGTTATTAGATGCTGACTCTGATACCACCGGTGTTGACTCTGCCGGGTGTCCGGCCGGCGTCTTCGCTGATTTCGGACTTGAGCGAATCGAATCACATCAGTTCGTTCTTTTCGCCCGTCGCCCTTTCTATAACAGCTGTTGCGATTCTTATTTTAAATAAATCATCTCAAGCAGCTATGAGCGCTAGCGCCAACACCACAACCCCTCAGGATACCGGCCTCTATCTACTCGACTATGGTGCTGGCAATGTTCGCTCGCTGGCAAACTCGATCGAGAAGCTAGGTTACTCGTTCACTTGGGTGAAGAGTCCAGAGGATTTATCAAAAGCAAAGGTCCGCTACCATCTTCTCGTCAAGCTATTTTTGCCATCCTAACGACTGCAGGACGTGGATAAACAGAGACTCATCTTCCCGGGAGTAGGGGCATTCGCTACAGCCATGTCCAACCTCCGTTCCCGTGGCCTAGTTGAACCGTTAAAAGAATATATTGCCAACGGTCGGCCCTACTTTGGTATTTGTATCGGGATGCAGATCCTGTTTAGGGAGTCGACTGAGGCTCAGGATATCAGAGCTAGCGCGGTTGGAACAGAGTCCGACTCAACGACGCAGTCGGGGGACGGGAGTGAGACAACTTTGGCGGACGAGAATAACTCGAGAGGTCTAGGTATCATCGATTGGGAGATCTCCCGTTTTGACAATGAGACTACCTCGTCATCACCTTCCGTCAAGTCCAAGTCTGTCCCGCACATGGGTTGGAATGCCGTTCATTTTGTCTCACCGCCGCCAGCATCATCCCTGACTTCAGCATCCTCCACCCCTTTTAGCCTGTCCGAGTCCGCATCTTACTACTTTGTTCATTCCTACCGCGCCCCTTACTCCTCTGACCCCCGTATCTCATCATGGGCGCATACGACCACGCAATACGGCGACGAAGTCTTCGTGTCCACCGTCAAGAAGGATAATGTGCTCGCATCTCAGTTCCACCCAGAGAAGAGTGGTAAAGCCGGATTGGAGATGTTAAAGGCTTGGTTGGAAGGGCGGGATGTGCATTTCACCGAATCGACGACGACAGCGCCAAAAGAGGAGCTCAATAGGCCTGCGCCGAGCCTTGAAGGACTGAGGCAGCCGGTGGATGGGTTTAGGAAGAGGATTATTGCTTGTTTGGATGTACGAGCAAATGATCAAGGAGACCTCGTTGTTACCAAAGGTGATCAGTACGACGTGCGGGAGAAGGCTGATGATGCCACGGCGAGCGGCGGTGGTGTTCGAGCGGTCCGGAATCTCGGAAAACCGGTCGCTTTGGCGCGCAGATATTACGACGCTGGCGCAGACGAGATCTGTCTTCTCAATATCACCTCGTTCCGAAACTCTCCGTTAAAGGACCAACCGATGTTAGAAGTCGTGAGGGAAGCTGCGACGCAGACGTTCGTGCCTTTGACGATCGGGGGTGGGATTAAAGATACCGTCGATCCGGATGGGACGAAGCGGAGCGCGTTGGAGGTTGCCGGGGAGTATTTTAGAGCTGGGGCGGATAAGGTTAGTATTGGAAGCGAGGCAGTCGTGGCTGTGGAGAAACTGCTCGAACGGGGTGGTGAGGCTGGGGATGGGAGAAGTGCGATTGAGCAGATCGCGAGAGCTTATGGGAGGCAGGCAGTTGTGGTGTCGATCGACCCGAAACGGGTGTTTATCCCCATAAACGAGGTTGAGAGCTATACCGGCAGGTACCGGGAGGAGATCATTCTGGGCTCAACCGCTCGATCCAGCTTATCGGAGGAGAAAGGCCTCGCGTGGTGGTACCAATGCACGGTCTCTGGTGGACGAACTCTCTCCGCACTCTCTGTCGTTGAGCTCGCGAAGGGGTCGGAGAAGTTGGGCGCGGGAGAAATCCTGGTGAATAGCATCGATCGGGATGGTGGGGGAAGAGGGTTTGACCTGGACCTCATCAACCTCATCAAGCGGTCAGTGAAGATTCCAGTGGTGGCATCAAGCGGGGCAGGAAATGAGGGACACTTTGTGGAGGTGTTCAAAGATGGAAGTGGGGTGGAAGCAGCACTGGCGGCGGGAATTTTCCATAGAGGGGAAGTCGCGATCAAGGCAGTTAAAGAGCGGTGCGAGGAGAGTGGTTTGAAGATGCGATTGGATTGAATTGCGTGGTTTATGCTGATTGTACCCATAGAGAGCCAATATTAATGGTTGCATGAACGTCAAGGCACAGAGTGAGTCGACATCGACTTGGACATTGCACTGACCGCCGTAGCCAACGGACAAGCCATCACCAACGTCAAAATAGCCGCGGATAAATTGTTATTTTCCCTTGGCGGCTGCAAGCGGTAAAATGTGACCGGTGATTCGGCGCCGCGCAGTCGCGGTCGGATGAGCCCCTTTAAATGTCGTCGAGGGTGGTGAATGCAGCGTATGGGATATTAATGGACTCAGCTGCTGCGGTAGGATTCATGAGATATGATAGATATGTGGCAGTGCTGAGGGGATGGCCCTTACTTGGTACTTAAGCCCGTATCTATGTATCCACTCGCAGCAGTCCAGCTTGCGATCACACCTCCTGTCCTTCCAGAGACCGCGTTAAACTGGATCCCTCTCATCCACCACGATATAGGCGTGCATTGGATTGGATCCGAGTTAGTAGTTAAGCGACGAGTAAGTGGTATTTATGCGTCATCCTTCTGGTGGCGGCTCCCAGCCAACCCGGAGCGCCATTCTAACCGGCCTGAACTAACACATTCCCCTCTTTAACCTACTAGGCGCCGACATCTCTCTGACTACACTCGGGCTGCGCACCTGTGAGTAACCTAATCCATTGGGCGTCTCTCGGCGTATGCGTCATCAAGCATGCATGAAACCTCGAGAATCCAGCGTTGCAGCCACAGCGTTGCGAGGTCCAAGCACGATCACATCTGACTTGAAATATCTCCTTCTTTCCAACAGCTACATCATCCACTCCTCTCCTTCTCTCCCAAAATTGAATTCCATTCTCAACGATGCCTCCAGCCGTCGTTCCAATCCAAGCTATGATGACCACCAGCCCTCCCACTACACGGCACAAGATGCCACGGAGTAATACTGTCCAGCCAGGGTAAGTCCACTTCACCCACTTCTTACCTACTTTCCCATCCACATCTTTAATGTCCCAATTTGACGTATTCATAGCTCCGTCCCCCCTGTTGTCCAACAACCACGACCGAGACGAACCATGTCCGAGGATTCCTCGTCCCCAGAGATCCGTGTCGCTCGTGCTGCAAGTACTCGCACCAAGAGCCATGGCGCCAATGGAGCTGCCAGACCCGCAAAGGAGAAGCCCTCGCTTCATGCCGATGCGATCGATACGCTGGACAATACAGGGTTGGGCGTCGGCAGTGAGTTGTGTTCTTCCATTCCTGACACCCTTTTCAACCCACTTATCATATCTCAACTTCTCACCGCGGCACAGTGTTTCACCACGACGGTCCCTTCGACGCTTGTGCCCCATCCCGAAATAAATCCAACAAGACTCACCGCGCGCCCATGTTCGCCTTTGGAGCCGACCCAGCTCAACAATCCTCATCCCAGAACAACACCGCTGGCACGCATAACATCCCTGTATATGATAAGCGCCTCTCCCCACTTGCCGCACATACCATCGCAGCCATGGCCCAATCCGATGGACCTTACCCCGCTGGCGCCATATCCAATGAACGTTCCAGCCGCGCAAACGGTGTTGATAGTGGCATGACGATGTTTGGTAGTAAACTCGGCCCCAGTCCACGAAAGATGACCTTGATGGAGGCGAGAGGGACCGCCGAGCTCGAACCTTTCGAGGAGTTCAGCGCTGGGGCAGGAGTTGCAGGAGGGGTGAGCGCCAGGAGCTCGTTAGACCAACCGATGGAAGGCGGCTTCGAGGCGATGTATAAGAAGGATGCTCGAGCCGCGGCCGCAAGAAGAGGTGAAAGTCGTGAGTTCCCTTCTTACTACTTTGCGCTCGTCATTGTTGATGATCGATTACGGTTATAGTAGACGTTCCGCGACGAGTGAATCGACTTCCTCCACCTCAGCCGATTAACCTTCCTGGATCTCGCAGTCCCACCACAGAAATCCCTCCCTACGCTAATGGAGCAGGAGGCATGCCAGTCGCCGCTGACGGCCCGCAGACTCCCTCGGCGAATGTCGGACGTAGTAGGTCGCTCATGCAGCGTATTCGGAGAATGAGGGACAATCCGAACGTGCCTCTAGGTGGTGCGATGGCTGCTCCTGAAACAGGAGGAGGGTACTTCTCCGATGCCTCGCCAGCACGTCACGGTCAATCGAACTATACATCGGCGAGGACACCAGGTGGTCGTCCCTTGTATACGGGTTCCGAACAGCTGCAGTTGGGTGGCCAAGCGGTACAGGTTCAGCAGCAACAGCTTCGACTCCAACAGCAGCAGCAGCAACAGTTTCAACAACAGCAGCCACTGCAACAAGGCCCACGGCCATCCCATCATCGCTCGCAGACTCGTGGAGCAGTGAAGGAACAACCTCCCCTCCCTAGTCTACCACAGCAAGTACCAATGATACAACAGCCCAGAAGGCATCCCACCACCGTACCTGAAGAACAGTTCGTCATGGTGGACCGCTCCGCTCCGATGCCTCCTTCCAAGGACAAGAAGGACAAGGCCCTCCCGCCAGCGCCTGGAACGCAGAGTGACACTGAGGGATTGAGTCGCAGCGCTCAGAACGGTGCCCCTGGGGTCACGAGGAAGATCAGTCTTTACAAGAGAGTGAAGGGTGTCGTTGCCGGTGGAGGTGGGGCTGGCGCGAAAAACTAGGCCGCCAACTGGGGTGCATTGGCAGTTCGTTTTTTGGTCTGTTGATATTGGCGTCTCTACTAGGCCATAGGCTTGGCTCACGATGAATTCTATACCGAAGCATGTAGCGGTCTCGCTTTTCTTTCTTTCTTTCTTTCTTTCTTTCTTTCATTGTCTTATGATTCGATGTCTTTTATAAGCCGAGCGAGGCTTTCTGCTTTCTGCTTTCTGCTTTCCTGTTCGTTTTATCCTTCCAATGTCACATCTATGTTTTACTCTCCCGGACTGACACTCGGAATTCAAACTGATGAAAGTGCCTATGCAAACTGGAGCAGATCCAAAGAGCGGGTTTAACTAATCACCTCCAACGGCACCTCACCATCTCTCCTCGGCTCCTCGGGCTAGTTATAGTTAGCGTTGCATCCGCCTCGCCATATTCTCTGTCGGTAGCGAGTCGATCAGGGGTTACTCTGACTCGTCGTTGTTTGACCAGGCTGCTCACGCACGTGACGTACATTCAACAGCCATCTAAATTGCTCTCCGATCATGGACCACAACGAAGACCCAGACCGCACCCTAGGAATCAGACGCTGCGATAGTGGCCTGAAGTCACGTCAATTGAAGGATCCAACCCACGTCAAAGCTGTCTGGCAACACTCGGTTCAACAAGAGTCTTCAGCTGGAGCTGGAAGAGCTGTTGACGGGATCCGCCCCGCTTTTTTTTAATTAAGTTGGATGGATCACGAGTGACAAAAGTCGATCGTTGATCGGGCGCACATATCGATTAGTCAGCATCCACTGAACGTCAAACTGAATGGACGTATCACAACAAACCATGTTGTCATGGATCAGCACTGAATATATATTTTCTGGGTGGTTCTGTTTCCACTATAGAGACTTGGAGAGCTGGGTGTCCGGTGGTGCAACAGTCAAAAGAAATCCCCCTCCCAACTCTTCCCTCTGACTACTTCTCCCGTACTACCTCTTCCAACTACTAGCATCAGCCATCTACCATGTTGGATATTCTCTTCTTTGTCGCTGCTGTCGTTCTTCTCTGCCACTTCTCCAACGACATCCTGTCATTTGCGTCGGTTAAGGACAACGCCCTCGCTGGTCCCGGTGACCACATCGAAGACAGACACGTCCCTCCCACTCACATCGATTCTCCAAACATTGCGGATCGCAACCCTCTTCCTCTCCGGGCGCAATGCGAAAACGCGCGCACACAAACTACGACCTACACGACCCCTTCCGCCTATTCATGCCAACCCATCAATCCCAAACCCCAACCTATCAAAATCGTCCATTTCAGAGACTACACGCCGCAGCCGGTTAGCTCGAGTTTTCATGTTGATCTCGGCCACAAATCATGTTCTAATAAGGATTTCCCTTTTTTGGTTGCTTAAAGCTTCGACCGTTCAACCGTCACAATGAACCAATCCGCACGGAACCTGTCCCCACACCAGCCAGCTATCCTATCCGCAATCCCACCGGCCTTCGCAAGGTATCTCCTCCCAAACACGACTTCACCTCGCCGATACAACCGACCCGACCCTTCCGACCCCGAACGCCACCACCACATCACCGCCCTTACAACCACTCTCCACACCTCAGCCCATTCAAGTGAGTGAAGTTGAAAGCCGCTAAGATCATTGCGATTTATTAAACTAACTCTTGTGTCCTTCAACAGCCCCTCCCCCCAATCCATACTCATCTCTTCACCCCCAAATCCGTCTCAGCCCCATACCAGACTTTCATTGTAAGTATACGTTTAACACCTTCTCCTTCACTATCAGACCATTCGCTGAGGGCGTCACATTTCACTCTTAGACAAACGCCACCGCCTCCAACCAGATTGGCGTCGTCTACCGCAATGGACCGCTTTCTCGGGTGAGATTAGTCCTTCCCCCCATCCTTCAGTTTGGCCCGGCTGTCACTCACGTTTTACATAATTCGAACAGGTTGCCACCCCCATGGAGCTGGACCTGACCCCTCTGGCCGCTCCTTCCTCGCCCGTTATCCAGCCCGCCGCGCATCAACGTACGCCATCTGCGATGGACATTGAGCGCGCTCCATCGCCTCAACTCAACAACGGCACCTTCGCCATGGAGGTCGAACCCGTAGCACAGTCAACCGCAGCAACCGGCACCTCCGCCATGGAGGTTGAACCCACCGTTCAGTCCACCTCGACGGCCGACATCGTCGCAATGGAGGTCGATCTTACGTCTCTATTGAGCTCGGCGACTAGCACTTCCAACGTCGAATCCTTGGAGCTACTCGATGAGGATATTGCCCTAGCCGATGCAACCTCTTTGATCGGCGACGAAGACATCATCCTTGATGATGCCGCCTCAATCGAGTATGAGGAAGATCCTACGGACTTGATGGATTATAATAAGGATATCGTGCTCGTTAACGCGGAGGCCTCGGCAAACAATGAGGATGTCAACATGGAAAACGAGGATCTAGATGCAAAGAACCACGTGGAGGGTGTACGCCGCCGATTTGTCTTGCTCGCCATCGGCGAGGATATCGTTATGGCCACCTCCGACGATTAATGGAACTGGACCTCCCGCCATCTCTATCTTTATTCTTCTTTATTCTTCTTCGATCTCTCGCTTCATGTTTCGTGTATGGCCTGATCACCCATACACGTTGTGAAGACTGAGGCCTTGATTCATTTTCATCCTCGCTGCCGTGACTTGCTGCTATTCCCTATCCCTTACCTGACCTTTTCCCCTCCTGATATAAATGCGTAGCTTGATGCTAAACTGCAATAAAGATTAAGTTTCACGTTCTCATCCATCTATATGACCAATGAGCACCCAATCCATTAACAACTGGTTCAAAATCGAGGCTGCATGTCACTGTAAGTTCAGCCCTCGCCTTCGCCGACGGTAGGACATCTGTATCTATCTTGAATACAACTATGATGTTGCATCGGATTGGATGTGTTCTTGGCAACTGGCGAGAAAAGGGATCAGAAGCGTGTACAGGAATAAGGACAAACTGTGGTTTAGAAAATTCCTCTGAATTGATTCTCAAAGCCATCAAACTGCCTGTGTCAATCAAGAGAGCTAGCGTAATATCGCTCTGATTGTTCTTGTACCCTTGATCCCGTCATATGAACGTGATCGTCAGGAAGGCTTGACAGGGCAGGAAGCAGAAAACTCTCAAGGATTTGCACGCACCTCCTAGCTGTGCGCGAGCGAGGGATTACTGAAAGTGGCAATGAACTGGGGAAAGGATGTGTCCCATTATGCTGGATTGATGTTTCGATATCAATCATGACACCCGTTTAATTAAACGACGTAATCGAGAGATGCTGAAGGATCGAGGGAATGGTCGGCTGGGCACTTGACAGCAGTTGGTGCTCTGGGCCGCCCTCGCATGTGGGCCGTCTTGTAATGCCGTACTCGCGATGCAATGCTTCGGGTAGCAACAGTAGGTGGTCGTTCTAGCTGATAGAGTAAGGACGCAAGTTGTGGTGATGACTGATGCTATAATCATTCGGGCAAGGCTGTCGGGGAGCTATGTGGGTAACAAGTACGACTGTCCAGCATGGGTCTGACAATGGCGGACTCCACGGGACGGAGCCTAACGAAGGGTGATCGGTTGAGAAAGCTGCGCAGAGCCCAGACATTGCAGATCAAGAACCTGAAGAAGAGAAAAACTCGAGGCAGTCCAGTTGCGCATCTAGCGTGGTTGTCAAAGCCAGCTCTTATCTACTCGTACCACGCTAATATTTAGTGTTGATTGAACTTACTGGCAGTGCAAATGTTTTATCTCGAAAATTCTTCCGAAAAGGGTCGCTTTACCCAGCGTTCACCCTCTCTCCGAAGGCTGGTTGTATCCCTAATAGGGGCAGGAAGCATGTCCTTTCTGTTCCCGGCCAATCTAGAAGATCATTCACTGGAACTGAATTTCCCGAAATCTTGACAATCTACCAACTCCCACGTCACGACAAGCTAACGGCCAACATGATCCTTCACATCTCGACGGCCTTTCGGAAACAACTTTCGTCCATTTGCTATTGGTATCGTGGAACGCGGCTCTCTGTCTAATACAGTCACCGGATCTAGTATCACTATAAGGCAACTATGAACCAACCAGTATCATATGTGGCCACTGACCTGTGCTTACTAATCTAAACTATTGGTCGAACGAATGGCAATTTCAGTCAACGCTCAACGGCGGTTCGGCCGACGTTGAGAAAAGCTTATGCTCGGGTCGGCTTAGATCCCGCAGTGATGAAACGAGGTGGCCCCAGTGACACAGCCTGAGATCCAATTTAGAGCGGGAGTAGGCCTAAATCGGGCAGTCGTTCTAATCTGATAGCTACTGTGACCTCTGCCTAGTATGCATGGCGCACCCGAATCCCGGATCGACTGTCGACCGTCACTAGGCCCGGTACATCGACGGCTGGGCGAGGCCTATAACTTGAGTTTAATACCATGAGGACACGGTCACGAGGAATGCTATGCTTGGAGCCTCGGAATGCATATGAATGGGACGAGAGATGAGGTCCGAGAGCTTTAGACCAAACAGACGAGACGAGTTAGTGTTTTCTCTGATGTCGTCGCGAACCACGTTTTAACATTCTGCGGATGGAGGACCCAACTTTCCACAATGCTGAGGTCTCCTCCCACCACCAGCCTGAAGCTTCAGTCCGGATGAATGATGCGACAGATATTGTGGGCAAAGTTGCCAACGAGTGGAGACGAGTTCCTGTTCGATCAAAGCGATCGTGCGGGAAGCGCGTTGAGTTGCTGGAGACTCAGTACTGTTCTTGGACAAGCAGCGAAGAGACGAACATGGACCTCCGACTTCAGCGGCGCGCCTCCAAAACCCAGGCGACACTCCCCGGAAGTGGTTACAGAACGCGATCGGTCATGATCGAGCGGCGCGTTGTAGAAGTACCCACGGCACATGTAGCGATTTCTTCGAGGCCTCGCCAAGGGACCCGGAGAGGCGGACCGCATGTGGGTTTCGTTTGGCTGTCCCTTGATCAACTGGCGCCGTCATTCTGCACATCTCCTTCTCAAAGCCCACTCCAATGGTTGTTCGGAGACATGGGATCCACAATTACGAATCTACGAGATCAAGCGAGGCCGTAATGGTACTCATCAGATACTCTAGTGAGTCGATGACAACCTGTAGGTCACAGCTAAGCACGGTGCGGCTGATAACGAGACTCATTGGACTCGGCGGACGCCGTTTCGGAGTCTTGAAATGAACTGGGCGGAAACAGTGAAGGCGCGATTGTCCGAGTAGTTCAGGTCCAGCCACAAAGCAAGATAGATATAGATAGGGGGTAGGTTGTGTCATATGGCTATCGCTTGCATAATTGTCGCGCCACTCCGAAAACGAAACACCTAATCTTATCTTCGCCCACCAACCACGCCACTGTGGTCAGTTAGGTCCAGCCCAGCTCGATTAGATCTGCGAAGTAGTGATAAGACCTTCGAAATCGTCTTTGTGGCATGATGCGCTCGATCGTGGCTAGATTCGCCTTCGGCCATCGACGGGTGAGCTTGCGACCGCACCGGTACTCTCACTCACTATTCTTTACACAATGCCCTTGAGCGCTTCGTCCGCGGGGAAGGGATGCGGTAAACTCCGAGAGGGATATAGATTACTCCATTGGGAACAAATACCAAAGGGATCTGTGCGAGATTCCGAGTCATCACGCATGCTTCGGAGGACAAAGTTTGCGCGGGGCAGGGAAGAGAATGCACCCTTACGATGCCGGATGATTTAAACGGACTTCTGTATGAAGGCGGGTGTCATCGTCCCGGTTGGTGTCAAGGGGGATAGGTACTTGCCGACTTGGCTTCGCCGAGTTATACTGTCATGGTGGAGAGGTGCGGAGATGTCCCGCATTGTGCTGTCAAGGTGAGACGAGACTGCATCTGGACTTGCGTCTTTGATGTCGAGCTTATGCTCACAGTGAGAAGGCGCGTCCCTGCGTGTACAAAGTGGAGTCAGTAACTCTCCCGTTCGTCGGGAGGGCAGGCCTTATCTCTGTACGTCTATGTGGTTATCGGTCCGCCGTGTGTAATCCGAAAAATGGAAAACGGAACGTCAAAGACAACGGGAGGCTCTCGGACGATAATGTGTAATAACGTTGTCCAACCCACGACAACATGTTCGCAGCGTAATTGGTGCAATTCGTTGGTTGTTCTAGGACGTTGGTGAGGTTATTTCCACGGCGATCTTCCTTATCTTATCAGTTAAGGACCCGTTCGCGCATTATTTTTTGTGTCGCGCTTGGATGGTGCCCAATGAGTGGAGACTCCAATTGTTAATAGAGATGGGGAGATGCGAGAATGTACCGGGGCTCGATTGCGCGCCGTATTGTGGAAAGATGCGAGTAAGATGCAGAGAGGAACTGAAGCCTCACCTCACCGCCACCACAACGACCAAGGCGTGTTTGGATACGACACCCTGACCGCCGGGATTCTCACTTCTTCCTCCCTTCTTGTCCCCTCAAAAGGACCGTGATTAGCCACTCGCCACGCCCAATCTCCCCCCACTGATCCTCCACCCTCCCTCTTCCATAAGACACGTTCACTCGCTGTCATCTTGCCCATACGATACAGCCTGGTGCTACCATACCCACCCACACGGACATCTCCCACCTCACTGTTCACCACGGCTCCCTCTCACTTTATCACCCGCCACCATCAACAGGTAGCCCAATCAATGATCGTTGGTGCCAAGACTAGCGCTTAAGGATTTCCTCTTGATCAAAGCCACCTCACGCTGTTCGCTTGACCGGCCACCTCCTATATCCCTACATTCATCCCTACACCCCTCCCATCCACCACCTTCACAATGCTCCAAGTCCTCTTGCCCACTCAGATCATGTACGACATCACGTCCGCTCACGTTAGTATTACTCCCGCAAACTTCAAATGTCCGGCATTGATAAAATTCTAATCCGGACCCACCCAAATGACAGGAATCTCAAAACGATCACTTCACTAACGCCGCCGCTTCTTCCTCTGCCAGCTCACAACGGCGTTCACTGGACGATCAGCATCATGAACATCCCAAGGTGAGACACAGCATCAGCTCGGCGACCGTTCCATCTGGCGGCCCAATATTTACAGCAGCCAATAATTTCAGGTCACGAGACCATCCCCGCAATCCGATTCGGACTCTGAGGACACTTCCACCTCGGACGAATCTGACCCAGAACAACTTTTCTCATCATCCGCCTCATCCTCGGTCACCAACTTCAGCCGCCCCTCCTCATCTTGTGGCTATTACTACGATGACTCATCCTCCGACTCAGACACCGAGCATGACCATGAAGATCTAACCATCACTGCGGCCAAAGCCCTCCTCACCCCTTGCCTTCCTCCGCTCGACCTCTCCCGCACAGCGCAAGGCTGGTCCACTCATGAACCTGGAACGCCTAGATTGCAGAAGAACGGCTTTGACTGGGAGATGAGAGCGTTTGGTCGGCCAGCTGACGATCCGTATGACGATGATGGCGAGCCGCCGCCCGTCAGCAGCGGATTCGATGATTATGATGACGACTTTGATCGTGACGTTGATCAAGAGGATTGGCCTGATGAAATGGACTCGGTAGGTTGATCCTCTGAGCTTCACGTTGACACAGGACCTAATTCTTTCCCTGGAATAGGACGATTTCCCTATCCTCCATACATGGACGCACTCGTGGGTCTGGAATCCCTCTCCGTTTGAGTCATCCTCACTGCCCTCGATTCACTTCGAACCCGTCGAGTCCCTTCCACCCGACCAGTCATCCTGGACCCCATTGCAAGACTATCTCTTCGGGCTTTGCCTCACCGTCCCTGATCACTTAGCATACAACGTCCGGTATCCACCCATGTCCTTAATTGACGGTGTCGAAAATAGAGATGAGCCAACTTCTCCAGCCCCTTGCCCCGTTCAATGGGACACGCCATTCAAGTACGACGAAACTCTCGGGAGGAGTGTGGTGACAATGATGTCGTTGGAGGATCAGGACGCGGAGGGTGTGAGGTCTTTGCCTTTGATCACCAGCGGCCGGAGGAGACGCCTACCACGACCGGTCAAATTCGCTCCAGCCGATGACCGTCAGCTAGATGATGAGGATGATGATGAGATGTTCCTCTATCGCTGCGTCGAGGACGACTGCGGAGTCGAGGATTGATCCTCCACGTCACCCCCTGTGCGGAATCTCGGTTACGACGAAAAATGACATCGAGATTGTCATTACATGTGCCCGCCTTCCGCCGGGTGGAACAGTGAGGCGGGCGTAGCGATCTAGTTGCATCAGCCTCTCCACTTGCCAGGCGTTTATTTTGTATTACCTGTTTGATGATTTTTCCCGTTTCGCTTCCTGTCTTTCTTCTTCTTTATATCCATCAATCCCATCCCCCTCTCAAAGTTCCTTACCCCCTACCAAATCAAATCCCCTCTACAAGTGTTTTTCTCCATCTTTTGGTTTCATTGATTTTGTATTATCTACCTTATATCTTTCGTTCGGTTTGGTGATCTTGTGGTTGTCACTGGTGTCGTCTTGATGTATCACGTCTTGTTCAACTAGTCTTATACCCCACATTCAACTATCATATCCCATAAGTGCTACTGGATCTCAATTCATCCAGTGCAATCACTCAATATTGACCATGTGTGAGATGATGCGGTAACTTGATCTTTTCGATCGATCACCTACTTTGCCTTCCGCCTCGCTTGCCCCATGAGTTTTATCCGGAGGAACACGCATGCTGGGACTTGGTACACGGAGCAAGGCCAGTGTCAGATAGATTTAAGGAACACCATCCACATAAATCTGAAATGGCGCCTTATTTCCATCAGGTCCCAAATTGAATGCGGAGCTCACCTCATGGCTAGCCAACGTCGACTCTACCAAATTTCAAAGCGATCTTGGAGGAGGGTTTAATCCGCCCATCAAGGGTTGTAAAGCCATCATCGTACCGTGAGTGAAAAGCAGAGTGCTAGGACGCTCTTTCTTAGAAGTTCGGTGAGTTGATCCCGTCACCGGACAGACACGCGGGATACTCGTATTCCGGACCCGCTGCCGCGTGGGCGTATCGGAGCATCGACACTACGGGGATGTGAGTATTTGACGCATTCGTAAAGGTCGAGGAGACATTTATCAGGCGATGATGGCCTTTGTTTACCAAGCAAACGCGTCTTCATCCTCGGTCCATCTCATCATGTCTACTTGGACGGATGTGCTGTATCCCAGTGTTCGACGTATCAGACGCCCATAGGCGATCTGCCGCTCGATCGACAAAGTGGGCATCTCAACTTCTCGTCATCAACGGATCCCACTGACTTGGCGATGGATTTTTTGTTAGCAACTGACGAAATCCACGGGACAGGAGAATTCACCCAGATGAGGCTCGAGAGCGACGAGGATGAGCATTCTATCGAGATGCATCTGCCGTATGTCAGGAAGGTCTTCGAAGGGTGAGCCGCAGTTGGGATGTGGTCAACCTGTATCCATGTCAAGCGTTTATGTTTTCAAACAGCCAAGATATTCAAATCGTGCCCATCCTGGTAGGATCCTTGACTCCGGCCAACGAGAAACGATATGGTGCTATCCTCGCCCCTTACCTCGCAAGGGATGATACCTTCACCGTTATCTCGAGTGATTTCTGTCATTGGTGAGTCCCGCCGAGACCGGCACTAGGAGGCAATATTATTTGGGTGATAGATGGAAGGATTACTTACTGGATCTATTATTTATTTATTTTGCTCTTCAGGGGATCCCGCTTTAGCTATACCTTCTACTACCCTGCCCGACCGCCGTTACCCGAGTCCATTCAACCGCTCCATCTCTCGACCAAAGTCGCACCCTCTCCAGGCCGTCCGATCCATGAGTCGATCACAGAGCTTGATCGCGAAGCCATGAATATCCTTGAGCTCTCTGGTGATGGTGAACACCCATCAGCAGCGACCTCTACCCACGATGAGTTCGCCCGCTACCTCGCCCGTACACGCAATACTATATGTGGGAGGCACCCGATTGGCGTTATGTTGGGCGCACTGGGGAGCTTAGAGTCGCAAGGCAAGATAACGGCGCCCCTCGTCCTTAAGTGGGTAAGGTACGAACAGAGCAGCCAGTGCGCGACGGTTCAGGATTCAAGTGTCAGCTACGCCAGCGCTTATATCACATTTTAGCGTCGAGTTCTCAAAATGAAATGAACATTTGTGCAACCTTGAGGGCGCCTGTGCGAGTGCGAGATTGCGAAACATGATATAGACGACAGATGATGCGACAAGCGAAACAAGTGAAATACAAACAATGAAACAATTTACTCTTCGGTCCTGACCCTGGCGCGAGAGTTCGTAACTTTGACGCCGAGTGCCTTGGCCCTAAAATCAAAACGATCAATATAACACATACCTTAGATAGTTGATCAGGCAGGAGGATTGGTAGGTAGAACATACCGTTCAAGTATCTTCACGCGCTGCCTACCACCTACAGTCCGGGAGATTTCTGCAGCGTAGGTCTTGTTGTGCATGAGTAGAAGGTCTACGTCCTGCACATTCCGGACGAGCAAACGCCGGAACCCATTGGGCATGAGGTATTTTGTCCGCTTGTCACTTCCATAGCCAATCTAATACGTATTATGGTGAGCTGGCTTAAGCTTAGGTTGAGACGAGAGGTAGTAGCTAACCTTGGGCATGGCGGCCTGGCCCTTGAAGCGCCGACGGACACGATTGTCAATTCCTCTTGGCTTCCTCCAGCTTTCTGGCACCCTGTTCCATCGGTCCCATTGATGGCGCCTGTTAGAATCAGCCGAAGAGGACGATTCGTCAGTGAGGTAGCACATATGCTAAGAGAGTGACGCCTGACTTGAATTTCTTGGTTCTCTTCTTGACGATAGGGACAACTGGAGCCATTTTAGAAGGAGGACTAAATTGAAGAGAACTGGTGAGTACAGTCTGTTGTAACGTATAATGATCACGAGGACGTACGTTTAGTGGTGGACTAGACGTCTTTACAATTTCGATGATGTCCGCCCCGTGTGAATCGAGGGGTAGCTCACACAAATGTTCGATCGGTGTCATGACGTCGTTCGACGATCGTTATCCATCTGCCGCCCAATCGAGGATGCCTGTCTCTAAGACTGACAAGATCGTTACGCTCTCGCTCGCCAACGTTAGTTTGTACGCCTTATTAAGCGATCTCAGTCTGATCTTGCTCACAGGGGTCTAGTGTCGAGATATATCTTCACGGCGCTACCATAAGCTCTTGGAAAGCACCAGCTGCAGGTACCACCGAGCCTGTCCACGAACGTCTGTTCCTATCGGCAAAGTCCGCTCTTGATGGCAGCAAGCCTTTGCGGTGCATACCTACGCTTTAGGCTTCTTGACAAGATGATAAATCAATGTATATTATAGCGGCGGTATTCCTATCGCATTCCCCTTCTTTGGACCTCCTGTTAAGCCCGAGCACAAGTCGATGGGTCAGCATGGTTTTGCTCGCAGCGAGAAATGGCAGTTCGATAGTGTCGTCATGGATAATGAAGCAGGAGTCAGCGTCAGGTTCAGTGAGTAAGAGCGCACAAACTTGCGTTCGACTCTTACTAATGTTGCGTTATGTTTAGCACTCGATCCTACTGAGTCCATCAAATCCGTCTTCCCTCAATCTTTCCACCTCATATACGTCGTTACCCTGTCCACCCATCAACTAGTCACCGATTTGCACGTCAACAATATTTCTACCGAAGTCTTGACTCACCAAACGCTATTCCACACCTACTTCGCTTGTGATTCCTCCACAGTAACCGTCTCACCTCTCAAGGGGCTGACTTATTTGGACAAGACTAAGGGAAACGCGGAGTCCGTCGAGGAGCGTGACGAAGTAGACGTGAAGATGTATACCGACAGGATCTACAAGAATGCGGGGGGTTCATATACCATCAAGTATCCAGGAGGTGGTATTCATATCAAAACCCAGGGCTTCAACGATGTAGTCGTATGGAATCCTCAAGCTGATGCCGGGAAGGCTTTGGTAGATATGGAAGATGGCGGGTGGTGAGTGGACTATCTCTGGGGCTGGGTCAAGCAATCTGATATGTTGGGGTTTGATTATGCCGTTTAGGGATCGGTATATCTGCGTGGAGCCGGGCATGGCAACATACTGGAACGAGATTCCAGCTGGAGGCAAGTGGTCCGGACAGCAGGTCCTGCAGACCCTGTGACTCCCGGGCGCTTCGAATTCGATGCTATTACCACTTGTCAAGCTATAAAGTGGCAATAAAAATTGAATATGTGAATATGTGGGGAACCGTAAAATTAACTGCATACGCGAGGTGCTATCAAAGCGGTTTGTGACTTCTTATAAAGGCGGGTGTGTTCGCCAGACGCGTCTTTCCTTATTCTACTCTACTATCAGGCATTTCTATTACTCCCATACCTACTCGCGAGCGATGTCTGCTGAACCACCCCCCAAATCCCTATCGGAGATTCGTACATACTCTCTAAACCTACCAGGCGTAACAGATCAAGCTACATCAAGTAACCAAAACCTCGCCATCGGCATCGATATCACACAATACCTCGACGGTACCGAAGTACCCCATATCCATACACGTTTCTGTCTTATCAAGACCTTCGTCCACAACGGCTCTACCGAGCCCAGCGACGCAACGAGTCCTGATCGGGTGGTCGCACAGCTATCTGCCGATACTCCAGATCCCTCAATAGACGCAATAGATATCAAGACGATGTTCCACTTCGGCGCCTCAAAGGAACTCCTGCAGCAGTTGCTGGATCTCAAGGTCCTTGAGAAGGTATCCGACGTCGAGTCAGCCTCGACCGCTTCCGATCTGGATTCGGAGCAACCTCGGGTCCGACTCATTCTACCGGAGAAGGATGTTGCGAAACGATGTGCTCAGTGTGGTCGTTGGGAGCAACAGTCATTAGATCAAGCGAGACTGTTAGGCTGTTCGGGGTGCAAGCTTGCATGGTAGGCAGTACAATTAATTTCAAGTTCCCAGATTGACGCTCAGATTAAATCAACAAGGTTTTGCGACAGTGAATGCCAGCGTGAAAATTGGAAAGACGGCATCCCCACTCCTCATAAGAAAGTATGTCGACGAGGGAAGTAGCAGTACTCGCAATGATCATTGGTATAGATTTCGCATCTTCAATATTGCTCTACCAGGAAAAGTATCGTAAGACGAGGGCGCAATACAAAAACGAAAGAAAGAGTACGAGGTGTCAATGATGATAATAAAGCGTGTTGATGTACCTTTGGGGGCGGATCATCCGACCACAGAGAGCTGCGCCGCCTTCTCGAATGCCTTCCCAGCAAAGTACCGCACATCGGGATCACTATCGTTCCTCAAAGTTTGTACGGCAGGGACGATCCTCCCGTGAGCGAGGTCCTTCCCCTCCGCAGTCGTCGCAAGTGTGATCGCTAGGACTTCCAGCGCCTTGGCGACATTGAAACGTATGTTGGGTATGGGGTCGGACACCAGCGAAAGCACTGTACCCAGAACGCTCTCACGGATCACCTCGGTAGTCAACGTCGGTGCAAGGCTCTGAAGGAGTGACGTTATAAGCATCAGTCGAATGAGTTTATCTCACAACACTCACAGTGATGGCGAATATTGTTGTCATCCGGTATAGATAATTCGGATGTCCACCCATCTGCAACACCTTGGGAACGATGGCATTTCGTGCCCACTCGACACCGAATACTTCCGTCAGCCTCTTCAGGTTGACAGTGGCTGCCTCTCGAATACTGTAAACATTGTCTCCTAACCACGACATACACAAGTTTCCAAGCTGCTCATCGAAAAATTGGACGCCAAGTTGGTTTGCAAGGAGGGGAATGTACTCGATGATGGCCTGTCGTACGCGCCACTGCTTGTCCTCTGCGAGTTCAACAATGGCGGGTAGAAGGGATTGAGAGAGTAATTCGATTCCAATGACTGTATCAACCAATCACCATTAAGGTCAGGTTGGACAAGGACTCCTCTGATCGTGTCCAACTCACCGCTGTTAACGGTCTCAAGCTTGCTGATGATATTGAGTCTGACATCAGGGAACTCATCCTTGAGGAGGTGTAGGAAGAGGGGAAGAAGGTGTTCGATAGTGGGCTCTCTGCCCAATAGCGGCGCCAGCCCGCTAATCTGCATGCCAAGCGCAGCACGGACATGTTGCGACGAATCCGTCGAGAGATCCTTGACACAGGGAAGAATCCGGGCCAATATAACTTCAGGATCGATCAGTGCACAAAAGCCTGAAATACGGAGAGCGATATGCTTAGTAATGATATTATGGGGCGTAGAAAAATAGCCAGTACCTGGCAACTGCCCAGCAGCAGAACTACGGACTTCGGCCTCGTTATCCTTCAGCAGCGCAACGTACGACGACACCAATTCATCCTTGACGATGTCGGCTCCAACGGCCTCAGCCAGCTATGCAAACCGAAGTAATTCTTCGTCAGTCGAAGGCGATCAAAGAGTCAGGGAGTGAGGTATACTGACTTGCACAAAGTGATCGGCGACCATATATCGTACTCGCCAACTCTTATCAGAGACTGAACTCTTCACGGACATCAATAGTTGCTCTTTGACCTCCGCAGGCTGCAACTTGCGGGCGATCGCAATTAAATCTTCGACAGTGAGGAGTCGGACCGAGTCTTGATCATCCGTGGAGAGCTTCCGGTAAACTTGCAGGGCATCACTGAGGACGTGTTCTTTTGCCAACTTGGAGGCAAGTCCCTAACGTGACGCGTGTTAAATGGCTATTAGTAAAGTTCCTGTGGTGGCGAAGAAAGCCAGGCCACGCGCACCCCGAGATGACGGGCAGCAGCCCTCCTGACCATCGGCGTATCGTCCGCGGAGAGTGCAGAGTATAGTCGCCGCAGCTCGTCCTGCGTTTGGGCGGAAGTTGAGGCGTAGACGGACGCATAAAGCGCGGCGGCAGATGTTCGCGATGTAAACCATTCTCCCGTCGTCAATCGTTTAAGCAGAGGGAAATAAAATTCTTCTATCTGTTGGGGCGATAGGACCGCTGCTATCTTGTTGATAGACTCTGTTGCCTACGGAAATGAACGGAAAACGTCGATATCATACATGAGCTTGTGATTCGCGATTAGAGTCGGCCAAGAAGTCTTGCACTGCACCTTATCGCGAACCAGAGTCTCCTCAACAGCAGCAAGATTCTCCAGAGGTCCCAGGAGTAAGTGTGCATATTGCTTTCCGCCAAGGTATTCGTCCATTCCCTTCCCTAATTCATCAGCGAGTGCTAAGAGGACTTCATCCTCATCATCTAGGGAATCTTGTAAGAACGGTATGAGCTCCTCTCTGGCACGTTGGGGTCCGAGAGCCAAGGCGATGGTCGAGATACGGTGTATGGCGTTGAGTCGTAGGTTTACGTCCTCCGACTTGAGCTCGTCGATGAGGATTGCTATAGGGTACAGTTCCTCGTTGTCCATCTTCTATTGGTTGGATGAGAGAGTGGAGCGTGAGTTATCGATGCTCTTTGTGAGGGAGGTGGGATTTAAGGCAGATTGATATATGATGCTGTGGAATGTATGAGTCGGACGAGGCAGTTGGTATCGGCTGGGGTGTCAGTCCAGAAGCCTATACCCCTGACAGTAACAAACAGATCGCCCTTCAAAAGTCTTGCAGATCTTGAATCCCAAACGTACTGCACGCGCTTATCTAGTGAGTATATATTGCGCTATTGAATGTTCACTCAATCTGTTGGGTCGACCCTTCCCTAATGTATCGCGTCGACATAACACTCCTTGATAGCACCACAAACGGAGACAATGATAGACAGCTAATACTCGGCTATTCATTGCGTTGCCGAAGGTGCAGGGTCTTCCAAGATCTGCAGAGGGACAAGTGGCATCACGTTCAGAGGAACGTTGCTCTTCCCGAACTTCTTCTCCAGCCATTCTACCGCAGCAAGGTCCAACACAATGCGCTTATTGGACACGATGTCATAAACCGTCAAATCTTCGGCACCCATCGTCTCAAGCCCTTGGAGATTGCTGGCACTCCTCCTCAAAGTCTTCGGGACATGCTGGCCACAGACGAACAGAATCTTGTCGTTCCACGAAAGATCTGCAAGCCTGGTAGCGAGATCCTTTGTCTTGGATCCTGGCCATTGCAAAGTCTCTACGACACAGAGAGATTGCTCCTTGACTTTGGCGCTCAACCCAACTCGCGTCGCCATCTCGATCACTTTACGAGGCAGCTTTGTGGAGAAGTCTCGGGGTTTGGGGCCAAACGCTCGACCACCACCACGGAGCATCGGGGAGCCACGATCTCCGAGTCGTGCGCGACCACTGCCCTTCTGTGGGCGGAGTTTCCTGCCCGAGCCGCTGACTTCTGCGCGGGTTTTGGTACTGGCGCTGCCTTGTCGAAGCCCATCGCGATAATGGACGACCGCCGCGTGAAGGATATCGTTACGTATCGGGTGCGAAAAGACAGAAGGATCTAAGGAGACGACTTTGGAGCTTGCTCGCGGCTCGCCGGGCTTCCGTGGTAGGAGGGAAGAAAGGGGCAGATAGAAAGGCGGGTTTAGAGTTTCCGCTGAATAAGATAGTACTCAGATATTGATTCAAATCAGTAAGGTGAAACATAGCTCACACGAGGAGGAGGGCGTCCGGTTCAGGTTTGAGGCTCGTGCAATAGCTGGTAATGATCCAGAAAAAGAGCGTGACGCTAGTCCGTACGGCTGCAAAACGTGAACGGATGAGAATAGTCACGGGATCGAGGTGGCTATGTACGCACCTGAACGATTGCTCGTGCCCTTTGCAGCAATGTGGCCATTCTTGTGAGTGGGTCGAATATTTGGGAGAGCCGGAGTCGATACTACTCCACGGTTGGTCTACACAAGTCGCCGGCTGCCAAAGCGTGGGATATCCACACATTTCAGTCCAAGCCGCCCTCGAAATAGTCCTACACGCCGTCGCGCTCAGTCATTTCCATCTAAAAATCAGCTTAAGGTGGGCATGGAAACACAGTGACGCTATTTCGGAACACCGACTGACAGGAGGATTTTGTGCGATATAGCGCATCACCTTCTTTCCTCAAGCTCACACACCATGGCGGACGTCAAGGCTGCAAAGCCAAAATCCGAGAAGAAGGAGAAGGTGAAGTCAGTGGCACCAGCAGTGCAGAGCTTTGGCAAGAAGAAGGTACGCTGCTTTAATGTAGTATGCTTAGTCTGTTGCCTCCCTCTGAGCCATTCCTCCCTCAAACAATGCAATCAGACTGCCGTCGCAATTGCACGAGTTCGTGGACGAGGACGCGGGATGATTAAAGTGAACAGCGTCCCGCTCAAGCTCCTCCGACCTGAGATCCTCCGCTACAAGCTCTATGAACCCATTCTCGTTGTCGGTGAACGGCGTTTCCGCAAGGTCAACATGAAGATCCATGTCTCTGGGGGTGGACACACTTCCCAGGTCTATGCTATCCGACAAGCAATCGCAAAGGGCCTCGTCGCTTACTATGCCAAACACTACGACGCTGCCAGTGCATTGGAGTTGAAGAAGCAATTCATCCAATATGATAGGAGTTTGCTCATTGCGGATCCCAGGCGGATGGAGCCGAAGAAGTTTGGTGGACGGGGTGCGAGGGCGCGTCGCCAGAAATCGTACGTCTACCACTTCGCACTGTATGGATATTCTCTCACTAACTGCATCCTATCACTCTTTCTTAGGTATCGTTAGGTTATTCTCTGTACTTGTCTACTTCTGTTTACTACCTTTGCTGTATTGGTGCCATTCCACAAGTGATTCAAGCCATCTGCATGTCGCGCGACCAGGGACTCGCGCGCAAGAAGTAACCGAACTGAGTGACTCAGAACCTTAGATTGCCGGCTCCTACAATAATTGGCCAAGATGATAACCGGATGACATGAATAGCGAGTGCAAAGCAGAATACAGGACGGGCAGAAACGTATAGCAGTGGGGCGCTTAATCATTTGCCACTGCTTCCTCCGCCCCCTCCGCCAGCGGCACCAGCAGCGGCGGCAGCTCGCTCTTCTTCCTTTTTCTGTTGAAAGGGGACAAACACACCTTGAGTTTCCTGGATGAAATGTTCGGTTGATATATTTGTCAGTACCTTCTGCTTTGCTCGTAAAGCTTCGGCGTCTCTGTACGAGGTCATATCAGTGACCAAGATCTCGACGACTTGGGATGCGAGTAAACTCACGCTTCTTTCCTCTTTGTCAGACTTGTGCCGCTCTCTTTGGGTTTGTTCTGAGCAGCGAGCTTCTTCTGAGCCTTTTGGCGGTCTTGTTCTCTTTGATTTCCACCTGGGTGTTGTGATTGGGTCAAATTGGATTGTATCGGTAAGATTAATCATGTATATAAAGCCATCAATGTGACTTACGGGTCATTGAGGATAATTGAGTCAAGCGATAGAAGTATGTGCGGTTGAAACCACGACTGCAACGGGACGTCAACGGTGACTCTTTTCAAGGTCACATCGGTATCAGTTGATCTCCGGGCCGACAGAAGCAATGCCTCCGTGTCCGCAATCCAGCTCTAGGCCTTGGCAGTGGGTCGAGCGGACCAAATGGAGGTAGCGTCTCCTGGAATATTAATTACCCTACGCCTCATTAGAGGAGAGGAGGCCTGCGTACGTCCATCCGTCTCATGTGAGGTTGTCGCAAGTTAAAAATCAGTTTCGACACCGTTGCCGTGGATTGAGATGAGAAGAGATGTAGAGTATCAACAGGTTCCTCCTTTTGAAATCAATCTTCTTATCTGATACTGTCTGATACCCGCCAGAAATGCTTTTAGACGCCAAGAAGGAGAGCCCCGAGGACTTGGCTCGTCTCGGTCGGAGCGTCGGGAGGATTGAACCGGCGGCAAAGCCATTGGAAGATCCTAGGTTATACCCAGCGAATCGGGGATCTCATGAAAAAAGAAGCGAAGCGAGCCCATTTGCGGGGTCATCCAGGTCGTACTTCGTTTCCGTATAAAGGGATCGTGTCTGGGACATGGGGCTTGCAACGAGATAGACAGAAATCCTGACGGGATGCCGCCGTGTATTGCACCCAAGACTAAAGGAAAAGACGCCCACCCGATGCTGCGGTGACTATAAGGCAAATAGGAGGCGCTGAACGCCATTCATTTGCCGAGGCATGCGCGAGGCGGTTTCACAGGAGGTGTGAACTTTAGGATAAAAAACACAAGTCGATCATTCACGGTACGTATGTGGCACTTCCCATACTTTTCACGTTTCGGTGGCACTGGCGTTGTCTCGGTAATTTACCGCAGTTGAGAGTCAGGCCTCCTGACGACTGACTTTCAATTTCGGGGTAGATATTGACTCGTTGAACTTAAGGCCTGGAAGGCAGGGCTGAGCGTTCCTTCAGGGTGTTCGCAGGGGTAATTTTTTGAGTTTCTCCGGCTCCAAAATGAAAGCAACAAGGGAACGCAACCACCCCGTTTCGGCGAGCACGGAAGCACGCGATGGTTGGGGACGCCCATTGAACGAAGGGTGTGCTATTTGTTATTCCATACCAGTCAAAGTTGTTTTTGCGGCGTCAAATGTGAAATCACCGGGTGAGAAGAGAACTTCCGAGGTACCGTTGTGTTGGATGGAAGCGTGGCAGATCGATCATGGATCAGGTGGAGCGAGCGGAAATGTTGTGACGCGGGATGGATACAGAACGCTACTAGTGGCTGTGCTCATAATAGAACCTTCCTTTTTCGAGGAAGCGCGTGGCGATCGCATCGAAGTGACCCGAATGTTTGGATTCTGGGGCGGAACGAGATACCGATCTTACTTCGCGGCACGAAATAATACGAAGTCAGGTTCATCAAGGGTCCAAGCCACCGAGTTACACACACACCAAAGGGGGGACTAAGGGGCTTCTTTTCCTTGGGCTTCGGAAGAAGAAGGGGAAGCACACCAAGGCCAGGGATCACCGGCACACAAAATCTCTCTCGCGCATAAAACCCCCTCCCAACTCTCCACTTCGCGCGCCTCCTCTCTCGTCCCCCATTCCTCTTCCCTCCCCACCCACTCATGACACATCGTCATCCGCCCATGGAAGCCCCACCCCCTCGCTCTCATCATCAACATCAACCGTCACACCCGCAACTCCCTCCTCCACCGCATCCTGTTAATGGTCATCATGCACCACCCCCGTCATCAACGCAGCCACCACCTTCATCCTCTCACCCACGGCAACTACCGCCCCAACAACAGCAGCAGCAACAGAATGGCGTCGTCTCACCGCCAGGTGCTCCCCAGCGGGTGGTACCCCGATCGGCATTACCAGCTCAGATGCCGCCTCAGATGTCCCAATCGCTGTTGATGCTATCAGAGGCAAACGAAGCCACCTGGAACCTCATCGGTAAGTGAGCGACGTGGAAGTGCATCGATCGTTCAAAACTTCCCGGGTTTCACCCCTTGCGATCGGTTATCTCATGCTAAAACCATGTTTCTCTCTTCTTCTCGTCATTTTCCATGTTTCTCGTCATCGCTTCCCATTCCTATGACGCAATAGGCAATCTAGCGGAACAGATGAATGACCCTGATCGTGCCGAAAGCGCGTATGAGCACGCTTTACGCCACAATCCAGAGTCGGAAAGAGCTCTCACGCAGGTGGCCAGTATTGCCCGATCTCGTGAGGACTTTGCCAAGGTTGGTTGTTAGTGGCTGGCGTGTTGCACCCTTTTTTTTTTTGACCTCGGTTCGATCACACAGGCAATAGAGTTCTTTCAGCGTGCACTGGATGTTCGGCAGGAGAACGGTGAAGTGTGGAGCGCACTAGGGCACTGCTATCTCATGCAGGACGACCTTCAGAAGGCCTATACCGCTTATCAACAGGCCCTGTACCACCTTCCCAATCCCAAGGTACGCGCGCTTAAATTCCGCCGCGCCTTACCCTCGGTCACATTGCTCATCTCCACCCCTTTCCTCTTAGGATCCCAAACTATGGTATGGCATCGGCATCCTATATGATCGCTATGGTTCTTTGGACAACGCCGAAGAGGCGTTTGCGTCGGTCATGCGCATGGATTCGAGTGCGTATCCTATGCTTCCCTGTTAGAATTCCCGTCTCTCATCTTCCCGTGATTCTTCCTCCTTAACCTCACAGAGTTTGAAAAGGCAGAAGAGATTCTTTTCCGGCTCGGAATAATATATAAGCAGCAGCAGAAGTATCCCGAGAGTTTGGATGTACGTTTCTCTCCACGCCGCGTGTTCTTCCTTATCGCGACATCCGATGTAATCTCACCTTCCCTGTGCTTCTTTTCCAGTGCTTCGATCGGATCCTCCGCAACCCCCCGGCCCCACTCGCAAACTTGGACATTTGGTTCCAGATTGGCCATGTCTACGAACAAGCCAAGAATGTGAGTTGGCAAGTTCCCCCAATCGGAATGCAACCTACTGATTCGCCGTCATCCCCTCTTTAGTTCGAACAAGCCAAGGAAGCGTATGAGCGCGTATTGGCAGAGAGCCCGAATCATGCCAAGGTCCTCCAACAACTTGGTTGGCTTTATCACCAACCTGGCTCCTCTTTCACTAATCAAGACATGGCCATCAATTGTTTGACCAAAGGCCTCGAAGCTGGTGCGTTCAAATCCCCATCCACCTTGCTTTCCATACTCACACTGTTACCCTAGATCCTGGCGATGCGCAAAGTTGGTACCTCCTTGGCCGTGCGTTCATGACCGTTCAAAAGTACCAAAAGGCATACGAGGCCTATCAACAAGCGGTCTACCGGGATGGTCGGAACCCCACATTCTGGTGCAGCATCGGGGTCCTCTACTACAACATCAACCAATACCGTGATGCACTCGACGCCTACTCGCGCGCCATCCGTATCAATCCATATATCCCAGAGGTCTGGTTCGACTTGGGTAGTCTTTACGAGAGCTGTAACAACCAGATCGGAGATGCTATCGACGCTTACACGCGAGCGGCCGACCTTGATCCCAACAATCAATCCATCAAGGCTCGCTTGAGGATGCTAAAGGAGGTACAAAGTACTGGAGGCACCATGCCTGCGGCGCCAGGACCACAGGACGTGCATCCCACCGCTTATGCGTCAGCCCATGGGCCGCCGAGTATGATCGGCAACGGACCGTCCCTCGGAACGGCTCCTTCATCACATCATTCCCGACAACCTCTCGTTGACTCTCGATCGAACTCAAGGACTGGTCTCGACCATCCCATGAACGGTGGTGCGACAAGAGATCTCCCCGCACCAAGTCCGTCCATGAGAGCAGGCCGTACCTCGGCCGATGCCTATCGGCACGGAGACATGAGCCAGGAGCCTTTCCGAGGTGGCCCACCCCCGCCACTGAACCTCGATGAGAACATGCCTCGACGTGGGTCCGCGTCACACGCTGCTCTCGCGCCGATGGACGTCGATCGGCCCCCTCTGCATCATGGTGGATATCCGGAACCACCAAGGACAGGTGGTAGTGGGCCATCTGCTGTTACACAACAGCCGCCCCCCCTCCATCATCCTGTGCCCCAACCTCCGCTCCAGTCCATCCCAGACATTCAAACGTCAGGTCCTCCTCACCCTTCTCATTCATTGCCGCCCATGGGCCGTGGTGGTCCGCCATACGATCATCCAGATCCGAGAAGAATGTCGCCACCATCAGAGTCTCCTCGTGGTAGTGGTCGGCGGCCAAACACCAAATCGGCTCCTTCCCCAGCACCGCCTCCTTTCCATCAGTCTACATCTTATCCTCCTCCTTCACGAACATCGTACACGCCTGCTGCCACTCAAGGTCTCCCTCCTCCTATTACAAGTGCCCACCATGGTCTCCCATATGATCGAGGGACAGCGACTTCCACTGCTCATTCAGAGCGTCATGATCCCCCTTGGGAGAGGCGGCATAACAGGCACGACTCTAGGAATGGTTCAATGGAGCAGATGCCACCTGGCGCAAATGGGCAGCAACAATCGAGCAACGGATATAGGTCGGATGGTCCGGGTGGAAGATTAGAAAATGTCCCTCCTGGAGCGTACGGCAGTGGCGGTCCACCCAATAGTGCCCAGCATGCTCAACATTCACCCCCAGCGGGTCGAGCCGTATATGACCGACGAATGCGTTCTCCGGGTCCGGGTGGGCCTCCTGCGCCACGGGGGCAACAGCCTCGGGATCCTTCCGCGGATCGAGCAGATGCCCGTTCACCATACCCTCAAAGTTCGTACCCACCTACTTGGTCGGGACCTGCTCCACCATCGGGGAATCATCATTCGCCGCCCAGCGGATCTGTCCGTCGTCCAAGATCTCCAGGTCTTCCCAAACGTTATGATCCTGTTTTCGACGGAGACCAGCCTCGGCCTCGCGAGGTTGCTTGGGATCGAGATGCTCCAACGCCGCAGCCTCAACCACCGCATCACGCACAGCAGCAACAACATCCTGATCGCAGTGCGAATGCTACTCCAGAGATGACAGGCCCAGGCCCGCGTGCCGTCAGGCCACATCCAGCGACATGGCGGAAGGAGTCAGAGAGCCCTCGACCAGGATCTACCCGCGCGACTGTCGAACCGCCGAAGGAAAGGAAGCGAAAAGGTGCCAAGGTAGACAAGGACGGCGAGGGGTCAGCAACTCCCAAGGCTCCGAAGGAGAAGAAGGAGCGGAAAGCGCCAACAAAACGGGGCGCTGCTGCCAAGCTGCAGCAACAGCCGACGACTTCGGAGAAGGATGAAGTTCTTGCGACAGCTTCGACAACAGCCAGCCCGCCTGTCTCGACTGCTTCTCAGTTCCGGACAGCGTCGCAGTGGGCAGCTCCTGGTCCTCCATCGCAATCGGCGACTCCTCGACCCGCACAGGGCCATCGAATCTCCCGATCCGTTGACGAAGACTATGACGATGAAGCACCCGAAGTTGATCGATCAGACAATCAAAATAATGCAGCAGCTGCGCTCATTGACTTGGCTGGTTCCCGTGATCGAGATGCATCTGCCGCCCCACCTCCTGCTCCACTTCGCAGCGGCTCGTCCGGGCGTATCGAGTCTCTTCTGAATGGGCCTCTGGCCGATCGTCCTCCATCAGCAAGGCCTTCACGCGACCATGAACGATCCCCAGTGAGCCAGCAGGTGGGCGCCAAGCGACTTGCGAGCGAGGAGCACACCGATGCTGGTGCTCGTAAGAGGACGCGTGTGGAAGACAAGCAAATTTCGGCCAATTCCGTGTCCCCCTTGGCGGCTGCTTCCCTTCCAAGTCTTTCGCCTGTAAATAACGGTATGCACACTGCCCAGTCGCGACGGACTTCGATGGATATCAGTTCAAGGTCGGGGAGCCATAGCAGGCGCAGTTGGGGAGCGGATGGAATGGAGCAGGGCCGTGGGGCTTCACCAGTGCTGAACGGATCGAGGTCTTCAATCTCGCCGAATACTCTGCCACCAATCTCAACCCTTCCATCCGATCCAACTAGCCCCTCGGTTGATAGGCGCCACACTCCTTCCGGGGGCTCTGTAGCATCACCTCATGATTCCAGGTTGCCATCTCCGACGCCTCTACATGCATAAAACATCTAAGTGCTGTCCCCGTATTGATCATTGTCTGCTGTAAATTTTGGAATAACGCTGTCTCCTCATTTCCTTCGACGTATATACCTAGTTACCTTGCAATTCAGAACATTATGATGACATTTACGAATATAGATAATCCATTGGTGGCCGTCAAAGTGCATTCTGATACCTAACAGCAGCAGTACATGGTACCTCCAAGCGCGCACTCTAGCGAGATCAGGAGATGAAAAAAATGTCAGATAAAGGTAGGCTCATCAATCTTGTTCCCCATCGCCGTCGTCCGACGACTCCGTATCGACAAGGTCATCACCATCGACACCTAGACGTTGGTTGAGATAGATTCTTGTCATTGAACCAAGCATCAAACTATACGGAAGAACTGACCAACATAGTCGGGATCATTGTGCCTAGTAATCGTAATGGGGGCTGTCGTCCGTATGTTTTCTATATTAATCGGGGGAGAGATAATATGGGCGAGGGTTGAAATCTGATGCGCGTTGCAGCCTTAGCACACACCATAGCTAGGAGGAGCTGTCTTTCCGGGGACACTCTTGCTCCCTGTCTTCGCGGTTGCCACGCCGGTCACAGGGGGCCCGGTATGAGTGATTCTGCGTCCATCAGATTCCGGCGAACTTGACCTCGTTGGTGACTGTGAAGGAGAATATGCGGACTCTCCTTCCTCCACTTCAGCACCTGCGGCATGCGGTGAAGGGGATAGATGCGACGCGAGAGGGCCAGCTGCGGAAGTTGTAGATGATGCTCGAAGCCCAGAGGGGATTTTGGGGTAATTGGTATGGGTTGTCGAGGCCGAGGGGAGCTTGGAAATCAACAGAGTATATTATTAATTGTTACTGTATAACTTCCAGGTAAACGTACACCTTTCAAGGACGGACTAGGAGATGGGCTTGTAGGCCGTTGATTCTGCAAGGGTGAAGTCTAAGACGAATCGTGAGCATTGACTGTGCAGCTCATATATTGTTAAACATACTATCCTATCCACATCAGAGGTACCTGGAAGAGGTATAGGTTCTTCAGAGGACGGGTTAAATGCAGATCTCTGGGATGCTCACCCTTGGGCTTAGGTTTTTTTGGTGTGGTGTTTTTGGGGGGCCGACCCTTTCTAGGCGGGGTGGGTGTGTGCTGCCCGTCCTCTTGAACTGCAATCTGAGGCGAGTTAGACCGAGATCCCTCATTTACCAATCTACAATATTCAAACGACTTCATTCAGAGAACGGAAACAGCGCCCGGCTCAGGCATGGTGCTAACTTGGGCTTCCCGACTGCCCCACGAGCTGCTCCCCGTCTGGTGCCGTTACTGAGGCCTAGGCAAGATGACAGGTGAGGGGCATAACGGTTCGATGCAATCTAATGTTCCATGTGAGGCTTTGTTGACGCGCTGGGAAGCCGAGTACTTACGGGGCGTTGGCAGTTTGAGCAATCAATGAGGATGTCAGATTTATCCTTTGATGCCATAGATACTGCCCCATTGGCTGCGGGTCCTTCCATGGACAGGGCACCTGATGATGTATAAACGGTCGCGATAGGCATAAGTTCAATTGTTCAATGTACGTACCTGATGCAGAGTGTGTATGATTGTCTTTGCAAAGTGGCGTAACTGAGTGAGTTTGATGGGCCCAGTCACAGAACGTACGCACCTGCTCGACATCTGTAAGCGCCAGGACCGTATCCGTCATTAGTGATTGCTGCAACACAGTTGAAGACCAGGACCCACCGAGTTTGGCATATCTCGCAAACTGCTTTCGACCGGAAGCTAGCCCGATGGCTCTTTTGTCCGATATCCATAATGATGTCCTCAAGTAATTGGTCGAATATGGACGAAGCCTGTCAGTTGAACGAAAATGATTGGGATCATATAGTGGGCTTGATTGCAGATCGAAGATACCCACCAGAGAGGTAATCGGATCAGAAGTTGCCATAGTGGCAGCTACTCGAGATGGCTTACAGGTTGAGGATGATGTTTTCAAGGGAGTTCAGGATTTAAGTTGATTCTCCCACACAACAGACTGAGTACGAGGCTCCAGTATTTACATATTATCAAAGAATGCATCCCAGGCTGTAAAACGTAATAGGATCGACCGAAAGGAACGGTCAGACAGCAGGAAAAGAGGACATGGACATAGACAGCAACTGCAGGATCAGGTAAAACAGGGGTATCTAATTGTCAATGAATGTGTTGCGTCGAGTTCAGGAACCCTCGAGCCGAAAGCAAACAAGGAAGAAGGAATACTGATTATGGGAATCCCGATATCTATCCGCCAGGGGGCATAAAAGGTCAATAGGTCGCCACTAGGCCTCCTCCTCTGATTCCTCCTCCAAGACGTTATGAAGGGGGGCACCATGAACGTATCGAAGGGGACTGGGTGTCTGTAGCCGGTTGATTGGATCCTCCAAGGGAGCGGGTGGAAGGAGATTTGGTGACGGAGTCCTTGCGGGGACAGTGACTGCGGCTGTGAGACCACCTAAAGGAGGAGTCACAGACGTAGGGGCAGGGGGTATTGGAGAACCCGACGATGTTGTTGTCCGGACAGGTAATCGCGAAGCCTTGGGCTCATGAATTGTTCTTGATGCGTCTTCATCTTTCTTTGCATACATCTCGATGAGGGAACTTATTCCACCACCAGTGCCTTTGCGAACCGGACCTGGAGTTGAGGTGGACTGTAATTGGGGAACGTTCGAGGTCATCTTTACATGCGGGGACGCAGCGGAGATGAGAACTGCGGGACGCTCTAGTGAAGAATCAGTGGACGAGGCTTGTGAAGATGGTGGTTCATCGGCAGGAACCTGATATTCTGTTCCCCTTTCGACCATCTGCTCTTCATCTTCTTCCATCACAAGGCGGTGAAGGTTTGCAGCGCTGAGGCGATCTGTCGGTTGCATCCTGATAGGAGGGCCTCCGCTGGTTTCAATCACAGAGGCTCGAGGGACCGACATCACTTCCTCTTCCTCTCCAGAGCTGAGGTAGCTGGCCGAGTCTTCAAGAGGCGTCATCGTGTATCTGTTGTCCATATCGACCTGACTGTATTCACTCAAGGGTACCATTCTGGACAATTCCTCTCGTCCAAGTTCCGGGTCTGATCGGGTCCGTGACAAGCTTGCGCGGGGGGTGCGTGTGGATGTTGAGGTATTTGACGCAACCACATGGTCGAAGTAACTTTCTGGCGCTGCAGTACGGAGCCGTGCAGGACCACCCATGGGTTTTGTCGACACGGCGTCCTGTCCTCCAAGCCTTCGTCTGTCGGATACGAGGATGTCCACCCACGCGTCATCCTTACTCTGTCTTCTCGCATGCGACATCGACGATACCCCTCTCCTCCCACTTGGTGTTGGAAGCTCACCTCCTGAGCTGTCGCTGGCGGTCTTGGTTTCAAAGTCCAGACTTGGATCGTACTCTGACGCGACTTTTGAGTCGCCTTTCTTGCCAGATCCGCCTGCAAGTTTGAATAAACCAAAGGCGGAACTGGCTTTATCCTTTGATGGCGTAGCTGGAGCGCCTGTGGAATTTCCATCATTGGATGAAGTGCGGAAGAATGTTGGTTTCGTTGATATCGACGAGAAGCCGGGGGCGGGTGATGTATGGTTGCCCGTTGGAAGCCTAGCCCCTTGAAGGTTTGACATTGTCTGACTCCGAGCGGCACCAGAGGCCCTGCTTGCACCCAAGCTAAGGAACGTAGTGCTAGAGCCTGTTGCTCGCAGCATGGCGTCAAAGTCGGCTTCTCGCGGATCAGGATGTCGCCCATTGGATGTGGCGGCTGATTTTCGTCCCTTCCTGCTCATCGGCGTGGTGAAGTAGGAGGTTTTGCCGGCTTTCTTTGGCTGTGGGTTAAGTACCTGCTCTCGGTATTCCTCAGGCAATTGCTCTTCAAACAACATCCACTGCGAAGATGTTCGCTGGTCCAAGTCTGGCATCAACGAGTCATCTGAAACTGGTAGAGGAGCAGCCTCGAACTCGACCTATGTTGATCATTCCACTCCCTTAGTAACACGTCAAATATGAAATACGTTAAGCGAACTGAACATACCATAGCCCAGCTAACATCTTTAAAGGTTCTCTCGCGCCTATTATTCCAGTCGGAGCTAAGAAGAAGATCCGCCCAACAACTAATAAAGCCCTCTTCGACAGTCCAATCTTGACCTGCCACCGGAGTGATGTCCCAGTTAAATTGCGGTGGTGCCTTCGGATTTTTCTTAAGTTTTCGGTGAATATCATCGCTTTGCGAAGATAGGGTGTGGGACGAGGAGGATAACGGAGGTGTAAATTGTAAAGTGTCCTGAAGGGGCGCATCTTCGCGTGTAAATCCTACTGAGCTAAAGTCGTTCCACGTCATAGTCGCGCGTTTTTGCCCAACAGCCTGAAATGCAGCGGTCAGTGACCAGTGTGAGATAGCAGAGTAGAATCCAGCTCTCACTAATCTGGCACCTTCGTTCAAATCGAATTGCAACCTCTTCGTGTCAGAGCTTCCGAAGCCGAGCTCGGAGAATTCCCCCCACTGCATGTCTGTTAGACTCCTAAAGTGGTCTGTATCGCGAAGACCTAACCGGCCTTCAGATCCGTCGTCGAGGGAGGCACCATACGTTCCGGATCTCCCATTGGTAGTCGAAGTTGTGACGGTCGACGGCTGACCAGCGCTTTCGAGGGAGGAACGAGCAGTAGCGACAGAGGCAATGGATGGGGCGTATTTGGCTGGAATATTGAGTCGTCTCCTGTAACTGTCGGTATATCTTGGCGAACCGCCCCCAGCTGTGATCCGCCTCCACTCGGACCGACGAGTGAGATCTCCTTCCCGACCCCACCCCGCCGCCGTTTTAACGAGATCAGGCGAGTATAGTTTGACGTATCTCCGAGCGCTCACAACTTTGACGAGCTTACAGAGCCGTCGTGGTTTCTCGAGGTCCTTGAGTGGGGGTATCATTACAGGATAACCTCGGATCCAGTCTCGTAGGCGCGAGGGCATCTCTGTCGCGGTCTGTCGTGATTCCACTTCGGTATTGCGGAGATATGATAACAAAAGGTGTTCGGTTGCATGGGATGAGCGGAGGTAAGCGGCGTAGGTTGGTACAAACGATTGACAAGCTGGCCCAAGGCCGAAGAGAAGAGGCCCGAAGAGCGTCGAAAGGGCGATTGGGGTGAGCCCAGATTGCGAAGAGTGCGCTGTGAGACGTGAAAAAAGGTAGATAAGTTTCTCTAATATCGGGCGAACGAATGGCTGGGTTGACTGCAAGAAGAGGATAAAGTGTGTTGGGGGATATTGAAATGCTATAATGGTCATCGGCATTAGCGAGATGGTCACAGGGTAACCAATCTTATTCCAAGTGCACACGTACCTTCCTCATCAAGTTTCCACTGGACATATACGTCCCAGTCTAAAATGCCGCGGATCTCTCGACCATCCACTTCTCGCATGACTCGTGCCAGACCCCATCTAAGGAGCATGCCAAGTTCATGCGACCCTGCTAGCCGAGCGTCTTCTCGCCATTTGGCGTCGCCTGTTGGCGCGGACGGCCGATGACACGATGCAAGAAAAGATCGGACAAGAGAGCGAACACGGTTCGCTGATACATCGAGAGCGTGCGATGAAAAGAGGAGCGGAGTGGTCAAAGCTGTAACAAGAACGAGGGGTCAGGGATGGCTCTGGGCCAAAAGCTTTGCTGCTAGAGACGCACCTCTGCTTATGATTTCATCACCAACAACGGAGACCAGCCGCTCTACATCTTCCAGAGCAAGAATAACATCGCTCTCCGCACAGATGTACCCATAATCACGTTCCGATACGTCGACCTCTCGCTTTGGAGGGATGCGGAGGGGGAGGAAAGCTGGGGCGCTGACAGCGGGAGGGGTGTCGGTGTGCTCGACAGGTGCAGCGCCCTGAGTGGATAACGTTCTAATACGGCCTGCCGCTTTCTCCTTGGGCAGCTTGGAAGTGACACTGAATCCACGCGACTGCGATAAATTCATTCCCGGGGGTTGTCCAAACTCATCGTATCCATTTGAGGGACCAGCTATAGGGAAGGAGTTGACCTGTCGTTCGCCTGCGCTTTTACTAGAGGATGGGCGGGTGCGACTAAAGATGGAGGGCATAGAGCTGCACAGGCGGATAGTCAAGAATGTCCAAGACGGCGCGAGCTAGATAGGGAGATTGAGAGCGGAGGAGAAGGGCTCGGCGCGGAACAACAAAGAGTGCAAGGGACGGACGGAGGGGAACTGAATCGCGACGACAAAGAACTGGTTGTACTTGCTTGCAACTGCTTGCATGCCTTGCAAAGCGACAAGTAACCACCTCTCCTGGAACTTGTTGCCACATCTGTAGGCCCTGGCTTTCTTGTCGAGTAAGACAGGTTACCGATACTGTAGTCAATGAATTGCAATAGCGATTACAATGTTCAACCAAAATTCGATAATCTATGCATAACCTCTGGTGCAACAGTAGCTCCCCAATTGGCAACAAAAACCTCTTTGCAGACAGGAGCTCAACATCATCCAATAGTTTTGGAAGTAAAGTGTGTTTATTGTGTTTGTAGTAACCAGACTACAACTGGCAACTTGCATTGGCGTGATATTGCAAAATAAGACATGAGGAAGCATGGTGATATTGGAATAGATTAACCTGTCTGTACTTGAGCTGTTGCTGTTGCTTCTTGAGATGTATGTATATAATATACAAACAAGGTTTGCCTACACTTTGCTATGGCAAGGTAAGAGGGATATAGGTAATTATGACAGTATTTTCTATTGTTTAATATTTCATATGCTGGGCTAGGTAAAAAAAGGGTGTAAGGTGAATTGTGGTCATTGTAAATTAGGTTGTTGTCACTTGTACCTACTCATATGTTGTACACTGAACACATATTTTTAGTAGTTGCATGATTGGACACAAAGTGGGAGCATCATGCTACATAGGAAAAGCTTGTTGTACTGTGGAGACAACTCCTCTGGGTGTAGCAGGCATGTGCTTGGGGGCTTAGGGTCAGGTCTGCTAGTTGGTATTTGGCTTGAGTTTGGGATTTGAGCCAAATTCAATCTATCTCAACTGTGACACTGACCACAGTCTTGACTATCACAGAATCTTCCTGGCCAAGTAAGCCACTGTTCTTGATACTAAATGATCACTACCATTAGTCTAACATTATTCATGTCACTACAGGAAGTTGTGGATTATATTTCCAGTGGGCATGAATGGATATCTCCACTTAGCTGCTTGTCAGGGTCACAACCCAAGGAAGCATAAGGGGTCAGGCAATGCTTATGTAATCTGGCTTTCTGATGAGTGAGGTGTCTTGAAGGGTCTTAAGGGCAGTGAGGGCATATGCATGAGTGTGGGAATGTATTGCAGAGGGCTTCCCTCAGTGTGGTTATGTTGCAAATGGAGGCTGTGGGTTACTATGAAGCATGTGGGGATGATGATTCTTGAGGTGTTGGATGAGTAGGATACTCTTCCCATGGGACTATGGTTGTGAAGACAGGATACAGTGATTTGATATGAGAAGCCTCTACTAGGCTAGTGAGAATACAGTAGGCAAAGTGAGGAACAAGACCACCTCACTTTGGCCAATATATAGTACTCAGAGAACATCGAAGAATATGAAGGAACTAGACACATCAGCATACAGAAAACATCATCAGTCATCATCAAGAACAGAAAGGAATGTTTAAGAACATGCATGTGTAAGCATATGGATCAACAAGTAAACAAAGACTGATCATGAGACAGTAGAGTCAAATGGGGACTTAGCAGAATGAGTTGGGACAAGATCATGACAGGTTACAACAAGTGGGTAGAATATGGAGCTAAGTTGTGGTTTGGTCCCTTCCCTTATATACCCCTCAGACAGGACCCCTGATAATACATACTGAGGCTAGATCCTAAAGTGCCAAAATCTGAATTGTTTCTGGCCTAGTAACTTTCACTGGTTTAGCTAGTTTTAGGATCTAGTCACAAAATTTTCATGTTTGGTGTCATAAGGGATTGCTGCCAGCCCCTCATTTCAACTGCTCTAGTGCCCATAATACAACCCAATGTGATTACATCAAGGTCACCACCCACAGGGACCTGAACCAGGAACTGGTGACTTTGGAATAACCCTTACCATGGAACTGAGACCTGGTCTCAGTTTGTAGAAGTTGCAGAATCCTAGGAATGCTTGTAGTTGTTTTATTGATTTGGGAGTTGGCCATTCTTTGATGGTGTCTGTCTTTCCTGGGTCCATTTCCATGCCTCCTTTGAATACTATAAGGCCAAGGAATTCTACTTTTAGTACCTTGAATTTGCATTTCCCTGGTTTGACAAATAGCTTATGTTCCCTGAGTCTTTTAAGGACTTCTAGGGTTAGCCTGGTTAGTTCTTTCTCTGTGTCTGCCCAAATTAATATATCATCAAGATATATTGGGACTCCATCATCCAACATGTCATGGAATATATCATTCATCATCCTTTGGAAGATTGCTGGTGTGTTGCATAACCCTAGGGCATTACTGTGTACTCATATTGGCCATATCTTGTAGAGAAGGCTGTCTTCCATTCATCTCCTTTTTTGATTCTGACCAGATGATACCCATATCTAAGGTCCATTTTTGTGAATAGTTTTGCTTTCTTTAGTTTATCAGTTAGATTTCTAATCAATGGAATAGGGTATCTGTTGTTGACTACTAATCAAATATTAGTTTGCTTCCCTTGATCATCTTTTTTCTTCACAAAGAATGTTGATGTGCTTAGTGGTGAGTTTGATTTTCTGATGAAGCCTTTTGCTTCATGTTTGTCAAGCCATTCCTTTTGTGCTTCTGCTTCTCTTTCTCCTAGGTGGTATAGTGTGCCTTTTCTACTATGTGATTTTGCTTCTATGAGTTTTATCTCTGCATCCCATTCTCTGTGTGGTGGTAGGGTTTTGCTTCTTCCTCACTAAATACATCTAGGTATTCATGAAGCTCTTCTGGTATTTCATTCTTTAGGTTATTGTCTGTTCCTTCCAGGGATCTTTCTCCAGGTGTTAGTAGGATTTGCTCAGACTGCCAGTCAATGGTTGGGTTATAGGTTTTTAGCCAAGGTAGTCCTAGGACTATATCATAGTGTGAGAGCTTAGTGACTTTGAGTATTAGGTTCTGCATTACATCTCTGACTTGAATTCTTGTGTATACTTTGTGGGAAATTGGTTCAGCCTGTGAACCATCAAATAGTGTTAGTCAGATTTCTGTGGACTTTTTTACCTGTTCTTGGAGTTTTCCTGCCTCCAGTTGTTTGATGTTGTCATGATTAGTTGCTGCCAACCTCTTATTTTGGTCTTACATGTGACCTTATCAAGGTCTCCATTAGATGGGGACCTGACTCAGGAACCAGCAACTACAGGGACCTGACTTAGGAACTGGCAACATTGGAGTTACTGGAGTTAAACAGACTTAACATTCTAGGAATTAGCAATGATGTCACTGGTGATGTCATCTGCAGTGCACAGTTGTAAAGAGTCAGCTCCTTGCTAGACTCTGATATGCACAACTGTGCTGAGGGTGCCAACCAGGGGTACTTACTGATGACAAATGGACTGCTTTGAGAGTGAATAAGAGGGGATGAAATTGGAGGTGCTAGATTACAAACAGGTGTTTGCAATGGGGAATCCTACAGCATTCCCCTTGCTCTATATA